>PVIW01004425.1:0-132765 GCA_004026585.1 Noctilio leporinus | reverse complement strand
TTAATCTTGCTACAGTATATCTAAAATACAATCATTTAACTGTAATAATTATGTAAGCTATTGGCACATTTAAAATTTTTTGTAATAACTCTTCAAAGTCCAGTATGTACTTTAAATATGTGTAAAAATAATGTATGTTAATAAATGTATTTTTGCATGTAAAAAAAAAAAAAAAAAAAAAACATCCCATCAGAAGCAAAGGATATACTAACTGAAATAAAGAACAATTTCCAGGGAACAACAGTAGAATGGATGAAGCTGATTTCTCAAAAGAAACTTTGCAGGTTAAAAGGGATTGGCAAAATATATTCAAAGTCATGAAAAAGCAGCCACGATTGCTCTACCCAGCAAAGCTATCATTTAGAATAGAGGGGCAGATAAAGTGCTTCCCAGAAAAGGTAAACTTACAAGAGTTCATCATCATCAAACCATTATGAAATATTAAAGGAATTTATGGAAGAAAAAAAAAGGTCAAAATTATGAACAATAAAATGGCAATAAATTCACAACTATCAATAATTGAATCTAAAAGACAAGTAAGCAAACAAGCAGAACAGAAACCAAACCATAGATATGAAGATCATTTGGATGGTTAATAGTTGGGAGGAGGAAGGAAGAGAATAGGGGAAAAAATGCGGGAATTAAGAAGTTAAATTGGTAGGTACAGAATAAGCAGGAGGATGTTAAGAACAGTATAGGAAAGAGTGAAGCCAGAGAACTTATATACACGACCCATGGATATGAACTAAGGAAGGAGGATTGCTGGAAGGGAATGGGGTGTATTGGATGGAGAGAGGCAAAGGGGGAAAATTGTGACAACTGTAATAGTATAATCAATATAATATACTTAAATAACTTTCACAAAAACATTTAGAACAATGTTTAACCAAATATCTGGGTACTATGGCCTAGCCAAATTGATATATAAAAGCAACCTTCACAAGTGTGTTTCTCATATTTGTCACTAGGACTTGCCCTAGATGGTCACCATTTTCCCTGTTATCATCCACTCCTGGGCCTCTGATGTGCTTGCTCCATCCTTAACCATCGTTTATGTTTTATGACTTTGGAAGTGTCTCCCTTGTCTCACCGTCAGCCATGTGTGGAACAGAGCCTGCACTGGCCCAGCCTACTGAACTTCTCCCTCCTCAGAGAAGGTGGTGTGACCTGAAGACCAGATCAGCTTCCTCCTCCCATTCTCCTGAAATAGTGGTTCTCAGAGTGTACTCCTCACACCAGCAGTACCACATCACAAATTCTGGGCTGCCCACCCCAGCCCTACTGAATCTGACACTCTGGGGTGGGGCCCAGCAACCTGGTTTTAATAAGCCCTTCAGTTTGGGGACCTGGGGGCTCCTGGGTATCCAGTTTTCTTCTTCCTCATATGCTCTGAAACCATCTAGTGAATGCCTTCCAATTGTGAGGTAGGTCTCAGGGCCGGCTTCTCAACAAACCAGAGTTTTCCAAAGTGTGAATTCCACTTATTATATATCAGGCACTCTTTTCAAGTACTTTAATGACATTCATTTGAATCCATTTTAAAATGATTTTTTTCTAAGTTTTTATCATTTATCATTCTGAAGACAGTAAGAGAAAACTAAAGCAAAACATTTGGAACATCCTTTCATCCTACAACAATCTCATTAATCAAGTGCAATTATTATTGTCTCCTTTTCACAGATCAGGGAATAGAGGCAAAGAAGTGAAGTCATGTGCTGGCCAGGTGGGCTGGTTGGTTAGAGTAACATCCTGTGTATCAACAGGTTGTGGGTTCGGTCCCCTGTCAGGGCATGTACGGGAGCCAACTGATGGATATTTCTCTCTTACATTGATCTCTCAATCTCTCTTTCTTTCTCAGTTTCTCTCTCTTTAAAAGAAATAAACATATCCTCAGGTGAGGATTTTTTTTTTTTAAAGTGAAGCTGTTTGCCAGAGAAACTGACTTCAGAGTCACAACTCCAATTAGTCTACTGCCTGTGTAGGTCCCCTCTTTTAACTTACCAGCTGTTTGCACCTTAGTCTTTTCTTTTTCTTTTTATTTATTGAGTTTAGAGAAAAAGGGAAGAAAGGAGAGAGAGGGAGAAGGAACCATTGATTTGTTGTTCCTCTTATTGATGCATTCATTGGTTGCTTCTTGGATATGACCTGACCAGGAATGAAACCCACAACTTCGGTGTATGGGGAAGATGCTCCCACCAGCTGAGCTACTCATCCAGTGCTGCACTTTAGTCTGGAAGCATGATTAGGCCCAACAGTGGATGAGGGTGTCCTCCAGTGTCCACGTCTAAGTCTGGGCCTCCACTTGATGAGTGCACCTGTTCCAGAGCATTTCTCCAAAGACCTGTAAGCCCTCAGAGGGGTGTTGCCAGCACCACCAAGACAAGTAATTGGTCAAACTATTTCAGCATCTCCTGTTTACATTGACCAAAGTGGTCAAGGGGACTGTGGATTGCTAAAAAAAGTTTACATTGTGTCTCCACTTCCCAACATTGCAGCAACTGGTAAAACAACTTAACACTAAAGCTTTTGCTCATAGACTTACTAGTATTTAATATAAAGTAAAAGCTATATTCTCAGAACTTAAGAAATTACAGAAAACTTTGTATTACAAAGCATTGCCAAGGACCAGCAGTTCCACTAAGCAAATATTATGGTTAAAAGAAAGCTGTCCCATATGTGGGACAAGAAAGCTGTTCTATATGTGGATTGCTAATTCAGACAAATTCTAGAATCATAAAGCATACATTTTGGACATTTGAAAGAGATCCAATTGAAGTCAGCATGGATCCTCAGATCATGGTCTGTCAATTATTTGTTAAAACATTAATTGATAGGAATCCATCCCCAAGGCTGTCCAGTTTACATTGGGCAGCCAGACAGTTAGAAAGATGTTTTTTCTAATGAGCCAAGAGCTATCTCTCTGCAGCCTTATAGTTTGACCCTGGATTTTATCTGTCTTTCACTTTACCTTCAGGTACTTGAAGACAGTGACCCGTCTTCCCTGAGCCTTCCTTCCCTTCAGCTCTCAGTTCTGGGATTCCTTTCACCAGTATAGCTTCACCTCCAAGTTCACTCTAATTTTGACTATGTCCCCCTTGAAGTACAGTATCCAGAATTGAGATACCTATCCCATGGCATGTTCTGATCAAGAAAAAGAGGAACAAAGCCCTAGCTGGTGGCTCAGTGGATAGGAACTGGCCTGCAAACCCAAAGGTCACTGATTCGATTCCCCAGCCAGGGCACATAACCAAGTTGCAAGCCAGGTCTCCAGCCAGGTCCACAGCTGGAGGCAGGTGAAAGGAAACCATACATTGATGTTTCTCTCCCTCTCAGCCTCTCTCCCTTCCTCTCTCTCTGGAAATAATAAATAAAATAAAATAAAAAAGAAAAGAAAAGAAAGAAAAAGAGGAACAAAGCCATTCCCCTCCCAGTTAATGGGTTGGGATACAACTATAGCTAATGCCACCTTGATGTGTCCTCATAAGCACACATAGGGAATCCATGTTCAAATACACACATATGAACACATATTAAATATTTACAAGCCCGTTAAATAATCAAAAGCATTTTTTTAATACTCAAAACAAAATGTAAACAATTTAAAAGCACCTGGCTAATCCTCCCCTCTCCTGAGCTCCTCTGTGCCTTCCATTTTGATTAGCGTCATGAATGCTTTGGCAGTTAGTTGGGAGATTAGGGTTATTGGAGAATCTAAGGGACACTACAGGAGCTGTGCCAGGTCCTCCTGCCTGAGTACAAGGCTGTGTCTGCCCACTGGCTTATGAGTTGGGAGGTAGGACCTGTCCTACTTTGGATATATAGTTATGATGTCACATAGATGAGGCAGTGTTTCCCATTACACTCTCTCTTCATCCACTTATCACCTTATAAGAGACATGTGTTGTCCTCAGGGAGCATAGAGTGTGTAACCTGCCCAAGGCCACAAAGCTAATTAAAAGCAGGAAGGAGAACCCTGACCTAGCTGCTGAGGCTGGCATATCCCTCTGACCCGCCACCAGGGAATCCATCACTTTCTATCACAGCCAACATTTAACACTGTGCTGTGGACAATGGGGCTGAAGGTGTCTGGGTGGAAATCACAAAGCAATTCCCTTCTCAGGAGCAGGGAACCCAACTCCTAGGACCCTAATAAATTACTTAGGTTCCTACCTTGGGAAATTGGTCCCTCCCTGGCTTACAGATACCTGGGTTTTCTTTGTAATCCGGGAAAAGCTTGGGTTGGTACCAAGTTAATCAGTATATATTAATTAACAACAAGCTTTTATTTCCCTCCCTGCACAGTTGATGAAATGCTTTGGATTAAACAGATTATTCATGACACATAAAACTGTCAGTTTTTCAAATCAGATCACTTGGGAGGAATCTCCAAAGAGGGTGAAGAAAAGAGAGACTTAAACCACTTTAAGGAGGTCTATAGATTTCCTGGAGGCTGTCCTACCTCTTGTCTGAATGGGGAGCTGAGATATAGCTAAGTGACTTCAATTAAGAGGGCTGTCTCCCAGTGTGTCCTAAGAAGAAAAATATCATTAATCATAATAATGATGTGAACTTACATAGGGCTTTTCATCTGTGCCTCTTAAAGTATTTTAACCACCATTAATTATACCTCCCAACACACCTGAGGTAGGTAAAAAACCTACTATAGCCATTTTATAGGTGAATAAAGGACTACCAAGAGAGGAGGAGTAAATCATATGGGGCCACACGTAAGCCTGTGGCTGAGCCAGCAATTCCAGCCCCCTAGGTCAGGGCTTGGTCAGCTCTTCTCCCTGAAGGACCGGGCTCTGGGAGTGGATCCAAGGTCACTGTGATGTCCCCTCTAAGGGCCAAAGGAATTGATCATTCTTAGCTCAGGCTCTTGTAAAGAGAAACATTACCTTTTTGTGGAAGGCACAGAAGCTGAAGGCTCATGCTTTGGGCAGCATCCCTTAGGATGGATATGGCCAGTAATCGAAGGGATGTTCACACACTGTAGGCTATGCCTCTGCGGCTCTGGGCCCCAAACAAGAAGCTCCTTTCAATAGAGTCACAGAGTTGGGTTTTAAAATACATCTGAACTATAAATGTTTTGCACAGCAGCTCTTTCTTATGACCAGAGCTCCATCCCCTCAAAGTGTGTCTCCCTTTGCCTCTCACCTTCCGTTCCCCATTGCCCACACCACAGGAGCACAAAGCAGGAATATCTATCCTAGACTTGGGGACTTGGGGCAGCCCAAAAGAAGAGCATGGGACCCCCAGTGGCGGGAGGGGAAAGGAAGTATTGAGTCAGAGGTAGCAGAAGCATGGGGTTTAGAGGTGAGAGACAGCATGAGTGAGGAACGCCAGGAGTTTTCTATGGATGATGCCCCAGTCTGTGTGAAGGAGCATTGAGAAGTTAGAACCAAAATAAGAAATTTCACTGAAGGGCATCATAAAGAGTAGTAAGTTGTGGAAAAGCACAATTAAGTCTATATTTCTGGAATAGTCTGTATTTTGAAGCCTGAGAGGAGGTCCACCCATTCCCCCCAAAGTCAATCCCACCTGTTGTCCATGTAAAAAGGCAATAGTTTAAAACAGAGAGAACTGGGGACTTTTAGCATTAAATAGTCTTAGGGTGGCCCATTTTTAGAGCAAAGGCTATAAAAGCAGAATTTTCTTAATCCTTCCCAATTTCCAATATCCTTTCCCATAGTGAATATAGGTACACATACTCTCACCAGGCAGTGTGTCCTTATGGTTTTCATACCACTTTTATCCCCCATTTTCTACATGGTATCCCTGCCTCAACTGTGTCTGTTGGAGACTCTCTTCTTTGGCCTCTTCAGAGAAAAAAAAATCTCCAATTTTGCACCTCACTTTGTGAGTGGAGGAGGGGATCTGGAGTCTAACTCATGCTTAAACAGAATTTCAGCCAATCCTCCAATGTTTAGCCCTAACTTTTCCTGCTCTTTCCAGAAGGACCTGGTACAACCAACTTCTGAGTCTGAGGAGGGAAATAGGTCATTGGCTTTCCCCCAGAAGTCCTCTTCTTCTAGGCCAGAGTCAGCCTGGTTCCTTCCCACCTTCCAAAGTCTTGTTTCTATTATCCCCCTTTCCCCCCTTCCTATTAATCCTTAAGGATTTTTGCCTTCTTTTATGTCTTCTTACCATTCCTAATTTGGAGAACAGATATAATTTGGAGCCAGATGTGTTCAATCTGGCTCCTTTAATGAGAAGCCCAGGTCTTGGATTTTGATCCCCATTAAATAAGCTCCCATCACATTTATTTGAGCACACTCTTTCTTAAACATGTCCTGGAATGTTTCATATTCTAGACCTGTGTCTGGGAGCAGAATGAATGGTGTTCATCATCTGAGAAAGGCAATAAATGATACTTGTCTCCACCCTTTTTCATAAAGGTTTTAGTTACTTTAAGAGCCAATGTGTTACCCAAAAGAAGAACTTGCCTTTAACCACAGATTTTGCAAAGATTCTTTTTAGTCTAAGTATCTCTCTGATCCATGTTTGATCACATCTATCAAATGAATAGATAGGATGAGCAGTTAAGGGTAGGGTTCGGTAGTCTTTTCTATGGAAAATTATCTAGTGCAGAGATTTCCAAACACCCATACACAGGATAATCTACCACCCACAAACAAAATGAGAAAAATTAAGACACTGAATTAGTGTCCATTCAGCTAAGTGCACTCAATGTATAAGGCTATTTTGTTATTAGTCCTCCCACTTATTGGTGCTAAAAATCTTAAATGCAGTGCTAGAAAGAGTGGATTTTTGTTAGAGTTTATTGTTTCACTGTTGCTTGTTCTTTCTCAACAAAATTAATTGTCAACCTCATGTTACCTAATATTCTTTTAAATTTTATAGTTCCATGAAATGCATAAGCCTGGGAGCTATGCATACAATTAAAGTTCCCAGCAGAGAGAATTCTGAGTCATGGAGGGGGTGTGGATGGAGCCAGCCATGGATAAAATAGTGGAGTCAGCACAGTGTGTTTTTGATGGCTTACCATATCCACCCACTTCATTCATTCCTTTACTCCCATGCAGCCCTTCTGAGGTCACACCTAGCTCTAAACACCTCTCTTTTGGCCACACTGTCCAGACTTGACAAGTGCCAGTCTCCTGTGATGGCTGCTGCCTGTTGAAAGGTGTTCTGGGAAAGAGGCTGGAGGAGCCTCACTCATTCACCAATTGTCAGGTTGTATTAGCCTGTCTCTCTTTTTGGTACATTGACCCACATTTTGGGACTTTCTTTCTATCCATGACAAGTTGGCACATTCTTACTATGAAGGCAATGTGATGCAGAATAACACTGAATCAAGAGTCATACACTGGGAGGGGGGCAGAGGGGAGCAAAAAGGGGATGGATGTAATACAACAACAATAAAATTCAAAAAAAAAAAAAAAAAGAGTCATACACTGGATACCACTTACCAGGCATGTGACTGCAGTGACTTCACTGAACCACTGTTTCCTCCCCACCTCCAAAATAAAGATAGTGATGCCTACTTCACAGTGTTGTTGAGGGAATGAAACTTTTAAAAAGTATATATGGTTTAGCACATTTGGATTGCTATAATAAAACTGCTATTGATTAGCTTAGACAAGCATTTATTTCTCACAGTTTTGGTGGCAGTGTTCAGGTCCAAGATCAAGGCATCAGCAGATTCAGTGCCTGGGGCAAGCCCACTGTCTGGTTCAGAGACACTGCCTTCATGCCATATCTTCACATGGCGGAAGGGGTAGGGGAGCTTTCTGGAATCTCATTTATAAGGACACTAATCTCAACCATGAGGGCTCAATCCTCATGACCTGTTCACCTCCCAGAAGTGCCACCTCTTTAATACTGTCACATTGGGGGTTAGGTTTGGAGAGGACAGAGATTCAGTCTATAGCAGAATGTGAAAACAGGCACAATCTCTGGCATATCGAAAGTCCCCAGCAAATGTTACTTAAATCTGTTGGTAAGAATATTAAGAAGTCAGAGTGGTTTTTCCCCCAGATGCCATTTCCCTATTGACAGAATGAAATGTTGACACAAAAGAAGTAGTGAAAGGTGGAGTTGCAAATACAAGTGATGAGTTATGAGGGAGTCAGGAAGCAGATTCCAACTCTTCAATGCAAGCCCTTCAAACAGACCCTGCCTTCCCAGCCTTTGCTCAAACCTCCTCGCCCGTGAGTCCCCTCAATCACTGACATGCTTGGCTTCCATCTTAACTATATTCTCATGTCATAGCACCTGGGAGTTATAACCCTAGGCATGGACCTGCCCTGAAAACCCATCGGACCTGCCTCCCCTTGTCACCAGTATCCTTCTCTCAGAGTCTAGCCATAGTTACATGTCCTTGCTGCCCCCTACCCCATAGTCCTTTGGAGAGGTGAACACAGACACAGGGACAGCACAACATGAGAAAGCAGAGTCACTGGCTTGTTGGGGACCTTCCTGCCACAGTGCCCAGTAAAGCTTTTCTTTGGGGTTAAGCAGAGCCCTCCCCCAAGATGTGCAGGTGAATCTATTAGAGGGAATGTCCTGCCCAGGTATGTTTATTCTTATTCCTTAGTCTAAACCACAATTGGCTTGTGAGGAAGACATACCAGTTATAGGAACTAAAAAGCTGTATTTACTTAGCCTGTCTCTGTGTAGCATGAAAATGTATACCCCATTTCATCTACAAAGTTGGTTATTCAATTAATAACCAGCTGTCTCTCCCATGAGACCTTGTCAGTTTTACTCACCATTGTATTCCCAGAGCCGAACACACAGCAATAATTAATAACTAATTGAAGAGTAGGTAAATAGAAGAATAAAAACAGAGTGGATAGATAGAAGTCACCTTGACCAAAATAAAAGGTGCCTCTTCCACCATTACCAGAGGAGAGCCCAGGCTGGCTAGATGGGAGCAGGAGGAAATTCAAAGGAAGCTGAGAGGGTCTCCACAAGATGTCTTTTACTTTATCGGTGAGTTGAGGGGCTGTGGGTGCGGTGGTAAGGAATCATCTCCTGAAAGGGATGGGTTGCAAGGGAGAGGAGGGAGGACAGAGGAGAGAACTACAGATTGGACACAATTACTGTGGAAAATGGGCCTGGATGCCCACCAGAGACTCATGGAGGGATTGCTGGGCAGCAGGGTGGCTCTGAGGGTTCAGCTGTGATGCCAGGGCAGCTGATGCCATCAACCAGGAAGTGATCAGAGTGAGAGGAAGCCTAATTTGGGAAAATGTGGTAGAGGTCAGCATCCAGACAGAGCTGCCATCTCAGACCAACAAGAATTTATCAGGCTCCCATGATGCACTGGACTTTGGGGTACTGGAGTACAAAGGAACAGAGGAGAGGCCCTGACTTAGAGGAGCTAGAAAATGCATCAAAATTAAGAGAATCATATATGTTTAAGTAAAACCACTAGAGGTCTCCTGCTGTGGTTCCACTAAGAAGGCCAAGACCAGAAGTGTTTTCTTGTCTCTGTCTCCCTTTTCCTTCTTTTAAACCAAAAAATCACATCTCAGCTCCTTGTCCCTGGGCCCAAAATTCCTTTTCAGCAAGTATGACCTAAACTAGGTAGTCTTGGAATGCCACCTGGTGGATCTTCAAGGCATTAAATATTTAACTTCCAAACAAAAGGGTTCTACATTGTTAAGAGTAAGAGAAGACAGCCCTGGCTGGTAGCACAGTGGATAAGGTGCCGGCCTGCGAACCCAAAGGTCGCAGGTTCGATTCCCCAACCAGGGCACATAACAAGGTTGCAAACCAGGTCTCCAGTCAGGTCTGTGGCTGGAGGCAGGTGAAACGCAACCATACACTGATGTCTCTCTCCCTCTCTGCCTCTCTCCCTTCCCCTCTTTCTAAAAATAATGAAATAAAAAAAATCTTTAAAAAAAAAAGTAAAAGAGTAAGAGAAGAATGCATTCGTGAAGCAATATTTATTGCCCAAGACATTGTAACAGGTACCAAAAATACAAATGCACTAATTTCTGAACTGAAAGCCCATATAAAAGCAAATTCAATGAGAACTAAGATTCTAAGATCTGTTGACTGAATTACAGTTCCTCATAGAAAAGAAGAGTATATGTTAAAAAAAAAAAAAAAAAAATTGAAGATCCAACCCATGGAAAGTGTTTTCCTTCTGGCCTACTCTCATCTTCTCTAGCTCCCCAAATTTTAATCTGATCAGGCACTACAAAACCCCACATTTCCAAAATGCCAACAGAGGAGGCAACTACAGGCAGGGGAAAGAGTACCAGACTGCAATCCTGAACTTGAGCTAAATAAAGCCAGGTGAACTTGAGCAAATCTTTCTATGTCTCTGAACCTCTGTTTCTTGACTAGTAAAACAGAAATGAAAATGTCCATCTTTCAAGATGGTTATAAGGATTAAATAAAACAATAAAGTGGGAAACACTTTCAAAGTGCTGATCAATGTTTGGTTAATATCATTACTAGTTTATAGAAAGGTACCTTCCAAGCAGGAAGACCGTATCTCTCTCCCTGGTGAGCCATCACTGATCCAATGGGCAGAGAAGCCACTCTACCATATTGAGGCTGAGAGCTGAGAAATAAAAAGGAAAAGACTGGCCAGGGTCATCCCAGCCTGTGTAGCACCTTTGTATGAGTCAGGAACTAGCACCTTTCCTTGAGTTAAAGGAGCTCTTTATCAATATATCATTGTACCGTGTGAAAAACAGTAAGTCAGAGGCCTGGAAAACAGGAACAGAGGTGGCTGTGCCATCAGCCATACTCAGTGGTTTTTCTTTTCTTTTTAAGGAAATTTAACATGAATTTTTATTACTTGCCACTGAGAGAGCCCTGACTAATAATACAAACTGACACATGGAATGAACGATACCAGGGAGTTTGGGGCCTGGGGGCTTCCATATGTATTAAATGGCAGTGGGAAGGCGTCTGTAAAAAAGGTATTTAAAATGTCAGAGGTAGAGTTATTCTTGGTCACAGCAAGGTTGTGAGATGGTCCATGGGAGCAGAGGCTGCTGCCGGTGGAGTGAGAGAGAAGAAGGTGGAGGTGAGAGGCTGGACCATCCCCACAGGCATGGAAATTACCCTAGCCAGCTGCAGGGATGCTTCCCCTCAGAGAAGTGTAGGGCAATGGCTTTCTTTCTCTCAGAACCTCTCCCTTAGTCCTTCCCACTTAAGCTTGATTGACTAATTTGTCCTTGCATTCACCTGGGAGCTCAGCTTCCCCACCTCATGAAGACTTTTCACTCTTTCCATCTATAGAAAAAATGCCAGATAAAATCCAGTGTGCTTGCCCCACAGGGAAGGAATCCTGGAGTGTGGCCCTGAGACCTGGAAATGCACCATCTCCACCATTCTATTCCCACCCCACCCTAGAGTGATATCCCTTGCTGGAAGATTTTTAAAATTTTTGATGTTATCACTTTGCTCTTCTCTCTCCAAAATTACCTCAAGTAACTGTGATGCAATGGGGAAAATATGCAAGCTTTGAAGCTCAACACATCTTTTTTTAATCTAAGCTCTGACCATGAACAAATTATTTGATTTTTTTCAGCCTATATTTTCTTAACTCTAAAATGGGGAGAATAACTCCCACTTCATACGGTCATTGTGACAGTTAAATGAAGTGATTTATATAAATACTGCACTGGTGCCAGCACATAGTCCCCACCATCAATCCTTCACCCCCAAACCCCACTCCCCAGAAGTCCCCTCCATTAGTTTTACTGAGCATGTGGTGGCCCCAGGGAGTGGTGGAATGGAAACGGGATTGGTGGTCAGGAACCTTGCATTCCTGGTGTGGCTTTTGTGTTTCATTTGCACACAACATCCAGCCTGCCTGGCCCTCAGTTTCTTCATCTGTAAATGCAGAGGATGATGCCAAGCCCCGCCCACCTCAGAGAATAAATACAAGTTTTAAGGGTGTTAATGTGATTTGTAAGTGTCAGCAAAGATGGACAACACGAATAAGTTCATATTAAAGTAATCGTGAGGGACCGCAGCTTAGGCTGCTACTTCCCTAGAGAGGGTGGCATTTCTGCAATGGAATGTAACCAGACCAATTTAATAAAACTGAATGTGTGAAGACCATGTATCCCATCTTGCACAGAGAATTGTTCATAAATAACCCTTCTTTCTTTGTGCCACTGAATACATGGGTTGAACATTCATTTGTTCATTCCTATGAGGCAACAGCTAGGAATGAGTGGCCGGAGGAGAAATAAAGCAGGGCCCTCGCCATTGCAACATGATGAAGAAGTTAACACAGAGTCCTGGAGCCTCTGCTGGGAAAGGGGTCTCTGTCACATTCTCACAAGATTGTGGGATGTTACCAATATCACAAGCAAGGACAGCGCAGGACGAGGGGAGTCCCTGAGACTCTGTGCTGGGAAAGGGGGCATCTGTAGCAATTTCTTTCACTAAGACAAAGAGCTTTTATCATCTGAGAAAGTAGCTGTATATTATTCCCAAGATTTAGAAGGGGGAGGAGGTGGAGGAACCTAAAAGCTGACTAACGTTTATAACCCCTGAATACCTATAGTCAGTGTACTTAGATTAGCTAAGTACCCACTTGTCACCTCTACTCAAGTGTCTAGAACAAACGTATTAACAAACTTACAGCTTTATTTTCTCTGCACATAGGGCATTTAGACTAGCTGGGTACCTGCTTGCAAGTTTGTGCCCCTGCATGTTTCATAAATAAACTTGCTGTTTCATCTCCACTATATGTGCTATCTCTCACTTGAATTCATCTCGTACAACCAGACAAGAACCAAGGCAGGGGGTAGGGGGATTGTCTTCTGACTCGGGTTTCTCTCCATAAGAGTTTATTCCTTCAATACATCTTTATTGAGCTTCTGACATTTGAAAGGAGCTATAATAGTCATCTCCTGCAGGACATTTTTCAGTCTTATTAGTAATTTAGTTGACGGTCACCTCCTACTGACTAGACTGAGCTTTTTGAGAACAGACAAGATCCAGGCAAGCTTCAATGTCTGTTAACTAAACAAATGAACCACTTGTCCAATAACACAATGACCATACATAAGCTGCTTCTCTCTGACCATTAACCATACCCATAGGGGCTACCTGTCATCCTGGTCAGGCCTAGGAGAGGGAACTGGACTCATGATGTTTCCATCATCCCAAATAAACTACTCCTTACCCTCCAAATGACAGCAGTCTCTAGGCCCTGGCCTGGCATCAGACCTCAGGCTGGCCCAAGGAGGTGCCATCTCTGTAAGCACAGCCTGGCACCTGCCCAACCAGCATGCTTGCTCTCCAGTCACTTTGCAGCCTACAAGACTAAAGGGCCGTTAAGGCTGGCTGGGGCCTGGAATATTAATGAGGGAGGCTCTCAGCACAACTCGACTTTGCTTCCTGGACATCAGCGTACTAAGAACAGAGACAGATCTAACAGTAAATGCATTTTCCTCCAGTCCTGGTCCATTCCAAGGCTGCTTGCTGGGAGGTTGGCATGGGAAAGACTGGCTTGTCTCCCTTGCTTTCTTCATCTCCCATCTCCATACTCCCTTCCATTTTCTTTTTTTGTTTGTTTAAGATTTTATTTCATTATTTTTAGAAAGAGGGGAAGGGAGAGAGGCAGAGAGGGAGAGAGACATCAATGTATGGTTGCGTTTCACCTGCCTCTAGCCAAAGACCTGACTAGAGACCTGGTTTGCAACCTGGTTATGTGCCCTGGCTGGGGAATCGAACCTGCGACCTTTGGGTTCACAGGCCGGCACCTTATCCACTGTGCTACCAGCCAGGGCCCTTCCATTTCTTATCCCCACTTCACTTTCTGTTTTTTTCTCCCCACACACATACCTCTTCTTCCTGTCCTTCTTGATCACATTTCTAGCTTTGTCATTGTTCCTTTCCTTCTTTATCTGGTACCAACCTCCTTTCTGTCACTATCTGTTTTTCTCATCTTTGTTGAATTCCATCTTTCTGTCCCTCTGCCTCTCTCCATGTGTATCTCTGTCTCTGTCTTCCTTCCTGTGTTTTCCTTTCTCCTTTCTTTCCTCAACCTCCTGCACTCCTAACTGTTCACCCTCAATCTGGCAGCCACTACTGAGGTAGGAAAGTGCAGGTGATTCAGGACACAGAAAAAGCCCAGTTTTAATGAACCCAAGGCACATAAAGGGGGTGGGGGTGGGGGCGGTAACCAGAGCAGTCTGGGGAGGTTTTTAAAGTTATCTAGTAGACAAGCTTGAAACCAGGCTAAAAGAGTTTTTTCCCAAAAAAATAAAACTCAGTAAGGGACCACTTCACACTCACAAGACTGGGTAAAAATTTGACTTGACCAAATGTTGACAAGAAGATAGAAGCAATTGAACTTTTTATGCATTGCTGGTAGGGGTGTAAAATGTTACAAATACTTTGAAAACTATCCTTTTCTTTTCTCATAAAGTTGAACACATATCTGCCTTATAACCCCACAATTCCACCCTTTCACATATATCTAAGATAACTGAAAATCTATGATTATGTAAAGATAAAATATGAATATTTATAGCAGCTTTATTCATAATAGCCAAAATCTGGGAAATACTCAAATGCCCATCAGTAAGAAAATGGATAAATTTCCATGGTCTATTCATACTACTCAACAAATACTACTCAGTGTTAAAAAGAAACAAATATGCAACATAATGATGAATCTCTAAAACATTATGTTGCATGAAAGAAGCCAAACACAAAAGAATATGATTCTATTTATAGAATTCAAAAGTAGACAAATTGTCCAGTTGACCTTAATTGCAATTTTGTGAGTCACTGAAATAGGGGGTCATTTTTCTATGGCATTAAAACTAGTCCACTGTGATAAAGATGAGAACAGTGGTTGTGGGGAACCATTGGGGAGGCAAGGGTAGGAGGGAGATTAATTGGAAGGAGACATAAAGTAACTTTCTCAGATGATAGAAACATGCTATTATTTTGGATGGCAGTCACACTGATACATTTATCAAACTTTATTGAACTGGACACTTAGAATGTATACATTCTATTATATATAAATTATGTCTATCTTTCTAAATCACCCATAATTATTTACAACAACCAAGTGTTGGAAACAGCCTAAGTGCCCATCAGTAGATGATAGATTAAAAAACTGTGGTAGCCCTGGCTGGTGGCTCAGTGGATAAGGTGCCGGCCTGCGAACCCAAAGGTCGCTGGTTCGATTCCTCAGCCAGGGCACATAACCAGGTTGCAAGCCAGGTCTCCAGCCAGATTCATGCCTGGAGGCAGGTGAAAGGCAACCATACATTGCTGTTTCTCTCCCTCTCTGCCTCTCTCCCTTCCCCTCTCTCTGGAAACAATAAATAATAAAAAAATCTTTAAAAAATTTAAAAAAAAAAAAACTGTGGTAGATTTACACAATGGAATAGAATATTATGCAGCAAAAAGAAAGAAGGAATTCCTAACTTTTGCCAACAGCATGGATAGAACTGGAGAGTATTATGCTTAGGGAAATAAGGCAGTTGGTGAACAACAAATACTATATGATCTCACCTATAACAGGAACCTAACACACATGGAAACATAGAAGGGATGGAATGGTGGAAAGAAGAAGAAGGGATTAGTCAAATAACATGTATGAATGACCAACAGACATAGACAATGGAGTGGAAATTGACTATGAGAGCAGGGGGTCTGGGTGGAGAAGGGCAAATGGAAAGAAATTGGGATAACTGTAATAAAATAAACAAGAATAATTAAAAAAAAATAAAACTTATTGAACTGGACATTTAGAATCTGCATTCCAGTGTACGTAAATTATGTCTATCTTTCTAAATCACCCATGATTACATAATCCACAGAAAGGCACTGCTGTATGTCATCTAAAGGTGGTAACCAATTTTGCAGAACCAAACACCAGAATATATGATCTTACAAATTCATATGTACTTACAGAAACAATGGAATTGCGTATTTAAAGTTAGAACTGTTCTTGAAAATAAGAACTGTATGAAGATATATGGCTGTCATAAAGCCAGGACACTATAAACATGCATCATTTGCTTCTCTTGGAAGTGAAGAATAGCTCCTAAGGTCTTAAGAAAATAAATACCAGTAGGCATTTTTCCCCTCAGAGTGGTTGGTAGGTGAGCAGAATCACCAAATACCAGAGAGCGGTTATAGTATATAGGCCAGGGGAGGCTCAGTATGAATCCTGAATTAATCCTTGTAGCAAAAACAAGCATCTTCAATGTTCAGTATATAGAGTCCTCAAATTTTAACCTCAATCTACTCTTTTAGCCTTCCTCCCTACTCCACCCTCTCTGCTTGAACAAGACAAATGCCATGCTTAGGATCTTGCAGGTACTCAATGAACAGATGGAGGTGGCTTGCTACACGAGTTAGCTCCTGTGTGCATTTGCACTCATTTTTGTATAAAAGTAAAGTTCATGTAAAGTTGCAGGTCAATGATGTGTTAATACCTGTTGAAAGAGAAAGAAAGAAAGGGAGGGATGAAAGGAGAAAAGGAGGGAGGGAAGAAGTAAGGAAGACAACTGGAATTTTAAATTCTCCCCTCTATGAAATCCTACTTCAAAAAAAAGGATTTGATAAACTCAGATCTAATTGTCATCAGCATGATCATGAGAAGCTTCTAACTAATTTAGGCTGCACAGGAGAATCGCTTAGAGAGCTTTTGAAAAACTCTAATGCTACCCCTCCCCCTGCCAAAATCAGATTCAATTGAATTGGAGTGAGGCTTTTTTTCTTATATGCAGACAGGGCTAATCATTTCTGGTATAGTCTAATCCCCTCCGAGGTCAAGAGAGTTGATGTCACTTCACTATGGCCAGAGAGCTAGCTGCTAGGTGACAGAGGCAGGATAAGAACTCACGGCATCACTGAGCCACTCTAGCTAGCATTTATCAGCTCTTTATCTCATCAAGTTCTTCCTTCTCTCTTACATCCCTCAGACTCAGTTTTTCTCATCCATGTATTCATTTAACAAACAGCTACCAAGTACCTACCAGGTACCAGGTATACAACAGTGAGCAGACCAGCCAGTGCCCTCTCACCTTGGCCTCAACAGGAAGTGCTTGTGTTCCAGAAGGCCTTTCTCAATCTGGATCACTCTGTCTCCACTAGTTTATCGGCTTCTTGGGACTAGCAGCCATGAGTGATTCACCTTTGAAGCTGCAGGGCCTGGTATAGGGGCAGATTTAATCAAAGTATGATGAATAAACAAACAGGTTCTAGTGATTCCTGAATCCCCTTACATAGAATAAAGAAAACAGAAAAATGCCAGGAAGACCACTTGTATTGATCAGGACTTTCTCAGTTTTATGTCATAGAAATCCAACTTAAATTTTCTGGGTCAAAAGAGGCCATTTATCCATTCATAACTGGCAAAGACAAGTGTGTAGAATCCTAGACAAACAAGGTCATTAAGACTCTATCTCTGTTCTCAGTTGCCATCTTAGTTTGTATCATTTTGGCTTCATTCTCAATCTTAGGGCTCTCCACATGACAGGCCAGATGGTTTCCCATACTCTCTGATTTTAGCAATCCTAACAATGGCCACATATAATTCCCAGTGAAGACTTTGAGGGCCCTGTTAGCCCATCCTTAAACCAAACACTTTGGCTGGTAAAGAGTGTACTCTGATTAGTCAACCTGTCTCACAAATCCAGCCTGGGGGAATCAGTAGGGTACCACTGTGCCAGCCTCACTGAGAATACACAGATTGGCAAGGAGTCCCTCGTAGGAACCAGAGGACGGAGATAGAAAAATGTGCCTGACTACCATGGTCTCCTATCTTTCCATCTCTCTGTTCCACCACCTTACTTGGCAGATGGCTTTTGTCCTCATCCATGTAACTTCATGGATGCAAGACGGGTGCCGTAGATCTAAACTTTATGATTGTCTTCAAGGCAGGAAGAAAGGAGAAGGGCAGCCCTAGCTCTACCTGTCACTTTTTGTGGGGAAAGCAAAAACTTACCCAGGAATATCCCAAGAAGATGTCCCTTAAGCATCACTGGTCAGCACTGGAGCACACTGCTAACCCCAGCTGTAAGGGAGGCTAGAAAATCTAGTTTTAACAAATTGGAATAGAAATTCATGACAAAAAAAAAAGTCATTACTTGCTATGACCAACAGTAATTCCTCTCCCACCCTGTGCTTCTCCCCCTCCACCAGGGTTTAATACTCTTGCTCTGAGTACATAGCATCCTGGCCTCCCTTATCAAAGAGACACATGCACTGTACACCAACTGCTCATTTTTCAGCCCCTATCCTTTGCTAGGATTTCTGAAGAGGCGTCCCTTTGTATCTTGTCCACAGTTGTATCCCCAGCACTTAGCATAGTGTTTCATCCCACCCATGTTCTCTAGCGATCTACCGTGTGTCAGGTCCTGTGTGAATAAGGAGGCTTTCAGTGAACCCTTCTTGGATGGATGGATGAATGATGGATGGTGGATAGAATGGATGGTGGGTGGGTGGGCAGATGGGGGAATGGTGGAAGTTTGGTGGCTTAATCTTGGTGGATGAGTGGTGGGTGGATAACTGGGAAGATGGTTAGATGGATGGATGATGGATGAGTGGATGAGTGTCCTCCTGTCCAACGGCTCCACCCAGAGCAGCCAGCCTGCGCATCCCTTGTCCCCCTCTTCTCACTCCTATTCCCTCAGGCTGTCATTTGACTTTCCTAAAAGCCTTCTACTTTCCTGTGGAGCCATTAGATGGTCCCTCCTGGTTCTCAGGCAACAGCTAGTACTTTCCCCCCCTCCTGCCACCCAGCATCCAGCCGAATCTTGAATCAATACCAGTAAATTGGGTGTGAACGGAAGGAGACTATTCCTTATTTGCCATTATTTACCTCTGTGTGCATTCCCACTGTTCCCCCCCCCTCCCCCCCGCTCTTTCCCTTTCTAACTCCTAGGAAACCGGTTCCACCAGAGCACTACCAGCTCATCGGCATCTGGCCCCAAGGACTTGCAGGAGCCCGAAGAGGAGGAAAAGGTTGGCGGCAGGAAGGCAGGAGCGGCGACTGCTCGCCGCCGGGAAGCACAAACCCTGCGCGCCGCCCGGGCTCGCTCATGAGGCCTCTGCGGAGCCGGAATAGGAAGCACCGAGGCGTCTCGCTGGCTCTCCTCGCCCTCAGCCTGGCCGCAGCCTTCTGTCTGCAGAGTAAGCTCGGGGCGGGCAGAGCGGACCGCGGGAGGGACTCGGGAGTGGAGGTTGCCAGGCCGCCGGCCCTCGCCCACCTGGGCAGGCCCGCCGGGCGGGCAGGGCGCATGCAGCTGGTGGGGCGCAGCCTGGGGCGGGCGCCGACTGCGGCCCGAGGGACCCAGGCAAAGCCGAGTCTCCCGGGCCCAGCCGCCTGGGCCACTTCTCGGGGAGCGCCCTCCCCGCCCTGGCCCATGGGGCATTATCGGAGCCGGAAGCGGTCCGGGAACCGCCTATGTCTGCAATATTTTTCATTTCTTTTTCCTGGAATAACCAGACTGCACCTGAGGTACCCGAGACCTCAAGGACGCGCGGCGGGCCCCTACTGCTGGGAGCCCCATCCCCGCCCCATCCCCACCCCGTCCTTCCGAGTCACCGTCTTCCATGAGTCTCCCCTGGCCACTTAGAGGAACCCTAGCAGACTCTTGAAAAAAGATTTTGGGGGCTTGGGCTGGGTGCTGGGGCCTGAACGCAGGGTGGTCCTCGTCACTCTGCACTGAGCAGAGGGTCAGCCCCAGCGTTCCCCAGCTTGATGGAGCTGAATGCAATGCGCAGCCCTGCAAACTCCCCTAGACACAAACAACAGATATGAACAGTCTCACTTTCTAGTATAGTCATTATCGTTTATGATTTCCATTCTCCAGATCGGTCAACTGAGGTTAAAAGAATGACTAGTTCAGGGCCACTGGAGGACCTGTAGTTGGACCCAACACTTGTTAAGGCACCAATACATTCAGGGTCCCTCAGACTTTATATGGCTTTTCGTCATTTAATCTAATGGGCAACCCTATGAAATAAGTGCTACTCTTATCCCTGTTTTACCTGTGAGGAAACAGGCAGAAGAATGTTGCTGTTACTTGTACAAAGTCACCGGCTAGCCAGTGGCAAAGCTGGATTCAAACCTGGGCAATCTAGCAGTTTGTCCATTATTGCTTTTCTAGAGGGTGCTCAGTGTTGGAGGCTGCAAATCTCAGCAACTCAGAAACACGGGGCATGTGCATCTGGCTGTGTGGGGGGCAATAAACTGCTGCTGTGAGTCCATCAGGTGGGTAGGTGTGTTGAGAGTTGCAGTGACCTTTTCCATTGTTTTTCAACCCTCCAGCACATTCCAACCACCATTCTCAGGCAATACCTATACAGATATCCCTGACTTTCAAGGGCCTGCCATTCACCACAGTGCACAATTTATTTGTTCACTCATTCAAAATACCATCTGCCTGCAGGAGGCAGGCTACAGTGGGTACTAGAGACGGCATGGTTCCCAGTCTTGTCCTCAGGCAAGCAATCAGGAGTGCCAGCTTGGGGTGGCGGGTGCCAGCTTGGGGTGGCGAGCCCCAAAAAGCAGAAGGTGTCAAAATTCTGGAAGCTCTAGAAACTCAAAACCAGACTATGGGAACCAGGGCAAGCCCCTCAAAGGTAGCCACACCTTCCCAGACTTGATAGGTGGACAGGAGCAACCAGGGGAATGGGACAGAGAGAATACAAAGTGTCCTAGACAAAGAGGAAGCATGTGCAAAACCTGGAGGACAGGCAAAGATTTTGCAATTCTTCACTTAATATCTGACTCCAGCACAGCTGTAAGCTCCAGGAAAGCAGACACTTTTCCAGCTCTGGGTCCCTAGCACTTACACAGTGCTAGCCAGGCTCCATTCCTCAGAAGATGGTGTATACCTGTGCACCTGCCTAAATAAGGATCAGAGCCAGCCTTGATAGTGTAGAGTGGGCTCCCTCACACCAGTTCCCTCCGTTTTCTGCCTTTTCAGCTTCCGTCAAAAGCTGCCACCCAGAAAGTCTGATGTTCATCACTTACACTGAAGTTCTGTTAAAGGACACCCCATGACCACAAACATACAAACAGCCTGCATTTGAAGCCTTTTCTCTAAAAGGGGACTGTTAGGGACTGAAATTCATATGTTGAGGCCCTAATCCCCAGGAAATGATGGTATTTGATGGGGGAGGGGCAGGGCAGGGCGGGGGATTTTGGCAGGTAATTAGATTTAGCTGAGGTATTGGTGGTGGGACTTCCTTGGTAGGATTAGTGCCTTTATAGAAAGAGGAAGATGCCAGGGTTTGCCCTGTTCATCCTGGGACCTGGCCAAGTCTGGACGTGCTAAGCAGAAGAAGAGGAAGTAGGGTGCTGCCTTAGCAGGCACATCCTGGAGTTTAGCTGGTACCCCCTGACACTGCACTCCATAGTCCAAAGCACTTGTCCCCTGCGCTGCCAGCACATGGCTTTTTCCTGGAAATGGGCTTGGGGCAGGAGCTTACTTACTTATCCAGCAGAAGAGGGAGTAGGAGAGAGGCACAATTTGGCAAGTTCAAAGTTGGAAAATAATTTTCTCCCATAACTCATTTGCTGGGCTGGGAAAGCATTGGTCAGCACTTTGGGCAAAGGGGAATTGGCACATTGAACCGTAAAGATCACAGGACATTCCTGGCTCGTATGGGGACCTGGAAGCACGTTGGTCTTTCCCTCTGCTAAGGTGCAACCAAGGGGGGCAGCTCAGGTGTGTACTGTGCTGATCTCAGAGGAGCTCAGTTACTCAGGCGCTTCCTGAGGAACCCTCAGCCTTCAGAAGAGGAAGGTCCTGGGGGCTGGTCCCAGTCCCGATGCTGGTGGTGAGCCCTGTATATGAGGACCCTTTCCTTCCTGAGCATGTGGGACAAGGGGGCGTGGGGGTGGGGGCTGGCTTGGTGCTTCTCAGCCAGCGCTGCACATTAGGTCTGCCTGGAAGGCTCGTAAGATCCACGCAGATGCCTGTGTCCCATCCAAGACAGTTAAATTGCTATCTCTGAGGGCAGGACCCAGAGCTCTCTTGGTTTGTATTTGACCTCTTCAGGTGATTCTAATCTGTGACGATAAGCAGAGAGCTCCCGGACTGGGCCATTTGCGTGTCTCTGTTAGGCTCATCCTATGGAAAGAGCTTGTCAGGAAGGAGGGAAAATGTTCTGAGAGGCTTCCTGGAAGAAATGATTTTAAATTGAGACCTAGAGGATGAAAAGGAATCAGCTCTTGAGTGTCCTTTGATAAAAAGATTTGTACTCTAACCATGGTACCCAGTCATGTACATGCCTGAATTATCTTTTGATCACTCTACACCACTCTTCCAAGAGGCTTCAGACATCCTGTAAAGTCCTTCCAGAACTATTGGGAGGTCATGCTACCTCATCTCTTCCTTTGTTCTCCTGTCCCACACACGTTTCTTCTGCAGAGCTATCCAAGTAGGCTCCAGTCTTCCAGGCTCCCAGTCTGGCCACTGGCCCAGGCCTGAATGTAAGTCCTGCAGCCCAGCTCTGCAGAGAGCACACCCAGCTGTGCCCCAGCCCCCAATGCTGTGCAGGGCCAGGCAGCCGCCTCTGCCCTGTGTGGCTTCCTTGGCATCTGAACAGAAACACAGCTGTGACTTGACCATAGCCTGTGGCCATTCAGAAGAGTTCAGCTTTCCAGCAAGGGTGGCTTTTACTTAAGGTAAAAAAAAGAAACTGGAAGGAATTCCACAGGGAAGAATTTCAGGTCCACCAGCCTTCTGCGTAAGGGAATCACAGATTTAAAAATAATCATTCCAGTTCTCTACCAACTAAGTGATTTGAGCTAAAAGGAACCAATTCCACCAACCCTCCTCTGGCTCTGGTCTCAGATCTACTGCTTCAGTCCCTGGTCCAGTTCCAGCTGCCACTTACTCACCCCTGAGAATGGGAGTTCACTACTGCAGTAAGCAGCTCAAAGCATCTTCAAAGAATTCTCCTTAATAATAGCTAATATTTACAGAGTGACTACCAAGTGTTAGAAACTGATGGGTTCCTTACATGTATTATCTTGTATTAACTTCATTCTGCCACAGAATGAAGTTCTGTGAAATCCACAGGCTGGGAAAAATTTATCATACTTGTTTTTATTCATCTTTTTAAACATATGCGTAGCTCAGATTTATTTCCATGTTTAATACAAGAAGAGTTTTGGGTCTTTATTTAGGAGTTTGCTGATATCTTAGGGACCAGAAATAGGCTGTAGGAACTCAACTCTTATTAGTTAATTAGCCTATGATAAAATTGGTTTCTTCATATGTTATTTCAGTGGAAGTCACAGTTTCCAAGAGCCTATCACGGACATTAAGTAAGGACTTACCATACTTCTTTCACAGATACGGTAACTGAGATGAAAGGAAACTCTTCATCCCAGGTCACACAGCTGTCACTGGCAGACCTAAATTCTGAATGCAAGTCTGTCTGACTCCAGAGTCCCTGAATGCACTGGTTGTATACACACTGCATCACTTCTATTCACCAGAACCATTATTCTTTCCATTTCTACCTCCTGGTCCTTGTTCTGTACATGACAGCATATCCCAAGTCTTCTCTTCCCGGAGATGAGAAATTCTGTGCAGAGGCTGGTCCCTGGCCTGGCAGAAGGGGTGTTGCCAGTGTTGGAGGAGAGGAGGGACCACCCTGCAGGGAGGCTGGAAACATCTTCAGTTACTGCTTTGCCTGAAGGTCTTGCAGAATCATGACTGCTGAAGTTTGAAAAGTGTGGTCCTGGGACCAGTCAGCAGCATGACCTGGAAACTTGTTAGAAATGCAAATTCTGGGGCCTAATCCCAGACCTACTGAATTAGAAACTGAGGCTGAGACCCAGCGGTTGTGTTTTAACAAGGGCTCAAGGTGATTCTGATACAGCTAAATGGTGAGAAATACTGTGTCACAGCATTGGAGAGGATGGAGGGGGCAAATGGAATTACTTAACCCACTGTTCCTTAGTCCAAACAGCCCACTCTGCAGGGGCTCTGAGAAAAGATTGGGCTGGGCTGGTTGGGCACCAAATTAACTGCTGATGGACTCCCACAGGGAGCATGTGACACTGAGTTGGTGCCTAGCAAATGTTACTCCCCTTTTCTTCCGTCCCCCAATGCTCCTTGAATAAAAGGAGACTGAATTCAAACCTCATGGTCTGGAATTGTGTATATATATATATATATATATATATATATATATATATATATATATGTATTGGCTTATTTTTTTAGTGACTCATTGACTGCCAAGCCATGAGAGCATGGTGGGTCAGAGAGGTAATGGGATTTGCTCAATCACCCCACTAGGGTGTGTGCAGTGGGAATAGAACCTAGGCCTTCTGGTTCCACACAGTGTGCGTGGGGTGGCCTTCCCAGGGCTTCCCCAGCCAGCATCTTGCCCTCCTCTGCCGCCCTCTGCTCCCACAGGCAGGTGTGCCTTCTCGGCATCTGGGGCCAAGGGTGGAGCAGCCCTCTCACGAAGCCTGCCGAGTGTCTACTCTACCATCAGAAAAGGAGCTGGGAAGAAAACCAGGTGAGTGTGGTGACCCAGAAGCCACAAGGGTGTTTCAAGCAGGTGAGATTGGTTAGCAGTGTTCCAGGAGGAAAGATCATCCACTGACGAGGAAGAATTTGTAGGTCCTAAGAGACGGGAAACATCTTATCGTAGTAACTGTGGAACAAAGGAAGAGTAGATTTACATGAACAAAACATAGTAAGGTTGCAGTATGGCCCTCTTGACTTTTGGGAACCTTGAATGTGCACCGGAAACAGTGGGCTTTGTTGTTCTGGAGAGGGTCTGCTGTGGAACATTCTTCGGCAGTGTTGACGGCTCAGGTTTGGGCAGAGAAGATAATGGTTGATCTAGGGCTAGGATTTTTCCAGGCAAATTTGATGAAAAGATAGAGGCTAATGGAGTTTAAAGAATGGGAAGGGCTGCTTAAGACATGAAGGCACTGGAACCAAGGCTGGATATGGATGGAGGGCAGTGAGCAGAGGGAATGGGTGGAAGGATGGAGGCCAATGGGAGAAGCTGAACAGTAAACAGGAAGGAGAGAAGGCTGTGGTCGGAGCAGGCTGCTTTACTG
Organism: Noctilio leporinus; assembly: GCA_004026585.1. NCBI lineage: Eukaryota > Metazoa > Chordata > Mammalia > Chiroptera > Noctilionidae > Noctilio > Noctilio leporinus. Next base: position 107,738 of record PVIW01004425.1, on the reverse strand, counting down.
TAGGCCGAGGTAGATAGAGGAAGAACAGTCTTGTAGAAGAGGGCGCTGGATGGATTCTCCATGGAGTTGCGGGAACTAGGGCATGGAGCGCTCACATTGTCGAGATGGGTAGAGAGTGGAATAACCTCAAGGGAACAGGATGTGTAATTTGCAAAAGAGTGGAGGAGGAGTAGTCTAAATCGGTGTTATCCAATGGTAATATAGTACGAGACACTCAGGCAAGCTCAAGTAATTTTAGATTTATCAGTAGCCACATTAATTTCACCTGTTTCTTTTTATTTTAAATATATCCAAAATATTACCATTTCAACATGTAATCAATGTATAGATTATTAGTGAGCTGTTTTATATTCTGTCATACTAAGTACTAAGCCTTCAAAATCCAATCTGTGTTTTACACTTAGAGCACAGCTCAGCTTGGCCAAGCCAGTTTCAAGTGCTCCATAGCTATGTGTCCCTAGCGGCTACTGTACTGGAAAGCTCAGATCTAGACTCTCACTTCTTATCTGTCTCCCAAGTCTTTACCAACACGGAGCAATGTGCTCTTTTGGGAAATATAAAATAAATGAAAAATGTCACCTCTGTACTCACAGTGCTTTATCTGATTGGAGGCAACTGTGGAACAATGAAAAGAGACTTGAGTTCCATTCTCAGCTCTGATTTACTCCTTGGCAGCATAGGGCTTGGGCACTTACGTTATGCCTCTGAGTCTCAGCTTCTTCACTTGGCTGTTCCTGAATTGTGTTCCTTATAGTAAACTGGTAATTGTTTTCTCAATGATCAAATAAGCAAGTACCCGTGAAGCAAAAAGCATATATTTTTTAAAGATTTTATTTATTATTTTTAGAGAGAGGGGAAGGGAGAGAGACAGAGAGGGAGAGAGACACCAATGTATGTTTGCCCTTCACCTGCCTCTAGCTATGGACCTGGCTGGAGACCTGGCTTGCCACCTGGTTATGTGCCCTGGCTGGGACTTGAACCAAAAAAAAACATAATTTTTTAACCCCAGTTTCTAGCCTGCTTCACAGGTCAAAATAATGTTTGTTAAGTACTTTGTTGATTATGTAAATGAGAATTACTAACATTTTCAACCATGAGCCATCTGGGGCTCAGACCCAGTGTTATCATGCATTTATTTTTAAGATCACACTGTTTTTATTTAATTCATTCTCATACTTCCTAAAATATTTGAACTGTCTATTTTCTAGAGAAAATGTAAGGCTTTCCTGCACTCCAGACACCCAGTCTCCTCCCCAAAGACAATCACAGCGTCTGATTGTTAGTGTATCCTTGTAGGGGTGTTCTATGTGTTTATATGGATGTGTGTGTGCATTCAGTACTTCACTCAAATGGAAACATTCTCCACACACTGTTCTGCGCTGTGCTTTTTCATTGTTTTTGAAATTATCTAACACCCATGCCTGTAGACCTACCTCATTTTTAATGTCTCTGTAGTATCTTAAATTATGAACATTCACAATTCAAAGTATGAATATGAATACCTTATTTAACTGGTTATGATGTATTAAGAAATAGATGGTCTCGGCTCCTAGTTCTTAAGACAGAGCTCCTAAAACCCTAGTAATTTCCTGAGTAATAGGGAGGGACATCTTTTGTTATAATATTTGGTCTCAGTGTCCAGTTCCTGGCATAAAGCTCTTAAAAACCTTTGAATCACCAGAGCAATAACAGTGTGCTTTTCTTTCTGAATGAGGAGGCCCTTGGAAGATGAGGGCTGGTTGGCAGAGGAACTGACCATGTGTTGAGAGGGTTGGAACTTTCAGCCTCACCCCACTGACCCCCAGGGCCCTAAAGGGAGAGGGGCTGGAAATTGAATTAATCACCACTGGCCAATGATTTCATTTAATCATGTCTATGAAATGGAACTCCCCCACCCCTCAAAAAACAAAAACAAAAACAAAAAAAACTGAAGGAGTGCAGAAAGCTTCTGGGTTGGCGAACATATCAAGGTCCTGGGAGGGAGATGTCCCCACACATTGCAGGGAAGCTCCCCACCCCTTCCCACATTCCTTGCCTTACACCTCTCTTCCATTCGGCTGTTTCTGGGTTGTATCCTTTACAGGGAACTGATAATAGTAAGACAAGTGCTTTCCTGAGGTCTGTGAGCTATTCTAGCTAGTTAGTAAACCTGAGGGAGGGGGCATGGAACCCCTAATGTGGAGCCAGTTGATCAGAAGTAGGAGGGGCCAGGACTTGTGATTGGCCTCTGAAGGGAGGGGCAGTTTTATTTGACAGAGCCCTTAATCTGCAGGGTCCGTGCTGACTCCAGGTAGCTAGTGTTGTAGGTGCTGTGAGTAGGGTAAGAAACAGTTTTGTTTACCTGTGAACACGTAGGTTGTCGCTGGTCTTTTGCTGCTGCAAAGGACTATACCATGCTTCCATGACAACACTTACGCTTATATCTTTGCATCTACATGCCCTTATTACTAGTAGGATAAGTTCCTAAACATGGAATTCTGGGTCAAAGGTATGTGCTATTTAAATAATTCTCCAGGTTCCATCACGTTGCCCTGCAAGCAGGCTACACCCATTTACAGTCTGCACAGTAATGTTTGAGTATAACTGCAGCACAGTCCTGACTACACAATGTTATCAAACCTCTTCATCATTGCTGGTCTGAGAGTGGCCCAGTCATTCAACTTTCCCATCCTGGTTTCACTGGGCTGTGATCATTATATGTGACAACTAGCACCTAACAGGGGTTACCAATAAAAATGATAGCTGTTGCTATTTTGGAGTGATTTTTCTGATTGGGGTACAAATACCGGAACAAGATGAGGGGAGCAGCCCACTAGCCTCTCTCTCGACCTGCCACCTGTCCAAGTTGTTTAGGTTTGACTGACATCTGCTTAACCTCCCAAGGTCATTAAATACCAGGATCAGGGAAGCTCCCTCAGAGGCAAGCTGAGCTTTGGTTTCTGAGTAGTTGGGCATTGGGGTGGAGGTTAATACCTGAGCTAACAGGAGGAGTAGATACCCAACCAATTATGTGCAGAAGTCAGGCATTAACACTATTCATTGGCCTCTCAACCCTAGAACCGTTGTTAGGGGCTGCTCTGCTGGTCTGCTACACATAGCTGTGTCTCCAGAATTCCAGGTTTGGTTGTTTTAGGCAGAAGTGAGCAAGGACATGGGTGTTTTAGTCATGGAAAACTGCCCACTCCCCGCCTAGCTACTTAACTCTCAGCAGACTTGAGGCTGGGAAAGGGGTCTTGCCAGCACCTCCCTCAGCCAGACTCCTTCAGCTCAACACAGATCCTCCCTTCCCGACCTCTTCAAGTAGGCAGCAGTTTGACAGGCAGAACACACATGTCTTCATTCATTCATACAGTTTCAAACATTTGGTCCTATCAGCAATGTCCCTGGGTTCAAAGGGCCCATAATGTCTATTTCTTCTTTTGGTTTACAGGATCTATAATAAATACTATTATGTTTTATTGCTTCAATAATTGTGTTGTGGCTAAATTACCAAATAATAACCCTTCTTACCTCGGTAGTCTAGCTGGTCATGACACCTGGGGTTAGATATATGGGTCAGGGTTCAAATCTTGTAGAAGAGCAGGACTTATATTTATATTCACTTTTGGCACAGGATCAAATATCAAAGGCCTTTCAGTGTCAACCAAATGTCTCTGTGGGTATTTTGGGCAGGACCTAATGTCCTACAAGGATTCATTTGAGTATATTGTGAGCATCTACAAAGTGGCAGGCCCTGAACTGGGCACTGGGGTTTCTGAGATGGATTGGAAATGAATTCTCGCAGCAAAGATCCAATAGTCTACTGTCATATGTGCACTTCCCATTGCCCTTTCTGCTCCCCAGTTCAGGCCGAGGCAGGGCCATACCCAGCTCTTCTTGACTGTTTGGGCTCCAGCCAGGAGCTCCAAAAGGTGCATAGGGCAAGCACATGTGGTGGGCCCAGGGTAGTGCAGGTGATGTGTGTAAATGATAACAATTCTGCTACCAGATTGCCCTTCTGGGAGTTAAGCTCAGGTCCTCTATTGAACACCATCCCGTGTCCTCCACATAGAAGAAAGAACTTCTTCGGGCAATCTCAAGCCAGTCACAGACTCCTCCCACTTCAGACAACCTGCACATTTTAGGCATCAAGTCCTAAACCTGAGGATCCACCATGGTTCCCAGGCAGGTTCACTGTTCTTAGCTGGGATTGTTTCCTCCCTTGACCATGGTTTTAAAATCTTACTCTTCCAACATCAGCTTAAATGAGTGTCTCTCCTCTTGTCCACTCCTGCAAGCCTGAATTTTGCCCTCTGTAAAGTGGGGATAATAGTAGTCACCAGGCCAGCACCCTCGAACCAGTGTCCTGCTGGGAGGAAGTGTGGTACATGCAGGCTAGGTTCAGTGAGTGGTGGGAGGTCCCCACTAAAACAGGGACACTGTGGGGCTGCTGCCCCATAGGAGATGTGTGCAGAGCCAGAGGGTTAAGTCCACCCTCAGTTTATCTGGAACTGGCTGTCCTGCACCCACCCCTGCTGAGACTGTGGACACCTTAGAAACCAGCTATTGTATAGATTGGAGTTTACTCTTGGCTGTTCAACATTTCTTTGAGTTTCAGCTAGGGTAGCCAACTGTCCTGGTTTGCCTAGGACTCTACTGATTTTACGCACTGACATGCCCACATTCTGGGAAACCCCTCAGTCCCAGGCACACCAGGCAGGGTGATCACCCTGAGGTCGGTGACACAGCACGGATGTGAGAGTGGTGGGGGCTGCAGCTCCGGGCCCAGCACCAAGTGCTGTGCCCCACTGGACCTCCCAGGCAGGCCCCTCATTCTCACAGCCTTCCTCCCTGAGGTTTCGCGGTCTCATTCTAAAGTGAAAAACCCTGAGGCTCCCAGAAGCAAAGGCACCTTCCCCAGGCAAGGAGACACCAGGGTTGAACCTCTGTGGATCCTGTCCACATTAGGTGTCCCCACCACACCTCACTGCCACAGGGAAGAATCCTTTTGTAAGCTGATATGGTGCCCCACCACCCACTCCAGCAGCTTTCCAAATTAGGGCACCTGAACCCTGGCTTTCTGACTCTAGTTTAGCTGCTTCCAGGCTCGATAAGAATGATGATGATGATGATACTATTTCCTGGTTCTCAGCTTCATTTGATGATCACACAGGATGGATAAATGGCTTTCCAGAGAAGGGGGTGAAAATGTCCTGATTAGAGGGTCCGCTACACGACTCCTTAAATTCAAAGACCATGTCAGCAATGTATCTGCCTCACCTTTGGTTGATAACTCTTGTCTACTGGAATTCTGTTCTAAACTGTATTGACCTTTGTTGTGATTCCAGGAAATACATCCTTCTTAAATAATACATGTTTAAAAGCAGCAAAGCACTACCTCTGTAATTTATTTTTAAGAAAAGGAATAAGGAACTATTTTAAGTACAACAAGTTCTCATTTACCATTGTTGATAGGTTCTTGGACACTGAGACTTTAAGCAAAAAGATGTGATGATGAAACCAATTTTACCCTAGGCTGATTGATATAAATAAGAGTTAGGTTCCTACAGTAGATTCCTGAGAAAAACATCACAAACCTTCTAAATAAAGGCCCAAACATGTAAGGTTCATGGTTGCTGGAGCCTATCCCAGCAGCTTGGGGTACAAGCTGGGACCCCTGTACCCCACTCACCTCCACACTCACCCAGACTGGGACAATACAGACCCACTGATTCACTAGGTATGCACATCTTAGGGATGTCAGAGAGAAACAAAAGACCCAGAGGAAGACACACAGACAGTGGTGCCAGCGAGGAATCAATTCTTTTTTTTCTCATCAACATTATAACTAAACAATACTAAATGAAATGATGTTATTCAAGGACCTTCTGCATTATACGAGGCTGGGCAAAAGTAGGTTTACAATTATGAGCACACAGTTTATTCTGTATTATTACTTATTTATTAACTATTACATCATTTATTATTATTAACCTACTTTTGCCCACCCCTGTATTCTAACTGTTACTTGGAATCTGGTTTCACCTACCTGATACTTTCTCCCTGATTACTTCTCACCAAGTCCTGAAATCAGGCTTTCAAGACACTTTTTTCATTCAGTTCCAGTGATGTTCACCCTGCTAAAATCTTTAGTTCTGTGACTTCTTCCTTAAAGGAGGCATCTTCATCTATCTGGGGAATGGGTAGAATATGGTTATTCTCTGCTTTTCACATAGAATTCAAGTGAAGATGAAAAGCAAGGTAAACTTAAACTAAACGTTTCTTTAAACTTTGTCTATTAGATTGCTTATTCTAATCAGGACAACTTAAAAAGATTTTTTAAATACATTTTTTAATTAATTCAATGAATAACTGTAAAAATTCAAAATTATATGAATTATAATTTGTAAAATAAAATTCTGTTGCCATCCAATCTCTAAGAAGCAATTCCTGTTAAAAGTTTAGCGTATATTACTCCCAACGTTTTTCTACACATTAGCACATATTTACACAAATATAAATCATATTATGCTGTTCTATAAGTTTATTTTTAATTTTTTAAAAGAAGCTCTTTTTAAAAAATATTTATTTATTTTAGAGAGAGGAGAAGGGAGGGAGAGAAACATTGATTTGTGAGAGAAACATGGTTTGCCTCTTGAGTGCCCCCAACTGCAGACCTGGCCTGCAACCCAGGTATGTACACCGCCTGGGAAACACATTGGTGACCTTTCAGTTTGCAGGCTGGGGCTCAACCCACTGAGCCACACCAGCCAGCGCTGTACATTTATTTTTTAACTTACTAACATATCATAGACTTCGTTCCTTGTTCTTACAAAGCTCATCCTTGTTAACAGCTGCTTGGCATCAATTTTTTAAGTCGGCTCTGATTTACTGAACTGACCTCCTTGAGTACAATTTTTGAGCCAGGTCTGAATATTGGTTTAGTTACTAAGTTTCTCTGGACTTGTTCTGGAATGATTTTAGCATGAGGTGCAGAAATGGTTACTCATTAATTAAACTTCTATACAGTTGACAAGTGGTTTATCTTTAAACTCTTGGAACTATTAATTTTCCATCTTTGCTATAGATCATTTGTTTCTAAGTACACAACAGGAGGAGAACTCTTTGTTCCCAAACCTACTTATATACCTGGTCAGGAGAAAATACAGAAACCAATGCAAACTAGTTGGTCAGTTTACAGCTGTATCAGTGTTAACCTAAAACTAAAAGACCTAAGTAAGAGGCAACAAACATTCATTTAAGATCAGAAAAGAATAGCTGCTTGGGAAGCACTGATTGAGGCAGAAATCCAAATAATGTTCTGATTAAGAGACAAGAGCAAAGGGCATGAGAAGGGGAAGAGGAATAATGACATCAATAGAAGGAAGGCATTTCTACTGGTGCAGATACATCAACGTAGTGATGTTACTGCCAAAGAACGGTTTTAATTTTAGTGAGTAATCGTATATCTGCTTTCCTGTTACCTTTGCAAACCGTTCTTTGGGGTACAAAATTGCTTTAGGCCCAGTCCAAAGGTTATTTTGCCCTGTTTTAAATCCCAAAGATTTTTTAATTTATATTTTATTATGTATGTGATTATCGTTGTCCTAATTTTTTCCCCTTTGCCCCTCTCCTTCAAGTCCCCAGTACCCTAAGGATTTGATGCCCACATTCCTCCAGCATGCTCAGGCTCCATTTTCAAGTGGATGCATATATATATATTTTTTTACGTCAGCATCTGAGAAACCTGGACTTGTTATTTTTATTTGTTTTCCAGTTATGCTGTTTCTTGAACCAAATAATTGGAAGGCTCAAATGAAGACCCCTACGGCTTTTGCTCTTAACACATTGTTGACCAGTCACTAAATAACTTGTGTTTTTAATAAGGAGATAACTCTGGGCTTGCACTTGCATTAGCTTTTGCTATAAAATTGCCTGTCAACAATGTATTGATGAACAAATGGATGTAATTTGCTACATCAGTTAACTCTTGGTTGCACTTGCAATAGCTTTTATATAAAATTGCCAGTCAACAATGTGTTAAAGGGTTGGTAGTCTCCCTTGATCAACATAGTTAGCATAGGATGTACATGAAACACCATAAGTGATGATGCAGATTTGTTACTAGATCTAAATGGGGTTTTCCAGATCTTATAGTAATCACTATTTCAACTGCTCATATTTGAGGTCAGAAGAATCAGAAAATATGGATAGATCTAAATGATAGTCACCAAGGAGTGGGAAAAACTTGGGTTCTACATTAGAATTGCAATCAAATGCCATCTTTGAAGTTCCCTAGCTACATGGGCATGTTGCAGATTCTCATGTAAAGAATAAAAGAGATTGGGCCCTGGCTGGTGGCACAGTGGATAAGGCTCCAGCCTGCAAACCCAAAGGTCACTGGTTCGATTCCCAGCCAGGGCACATAACCAGGCTGCAAGCCAGGTCTCCAGCCAGGTCCCCAACTGGAGGTGGGTGAAAGGCAACCATACATTGCTGACTCTCTCCCTCTCTGCTTCTCTCCTTTCTCCTCTTTCTAAAAATAATAAATAAAATCTTTTTAAAAATAATAATAAATTTGTTTAAAAATAAAAAATAAATATTAAAAAAATAAAAGAAATTGGGATTGTAAAGTACCTAACAAGTATGTAATGTAGTAACTGGCACAGAAAGCCAGGACTATAGTTCTTTCTTATATGTTTGTTAGGTTTTAGATGTACCTAATTTTTTAAACTACCCAAGCAGCAACAGTTCTATAAGGAATGGCTCATTTTCCTCCTTGCTTCTATAAATATTTGGTCATCCACTTACTCATTGACTCAGTAATCACTTACTGAGCAATAATCCTGTCGGACATTGGGCTGGGTCCAGGGGGCACAGAGGTGAAGAAAACACCTAATTCCTGCCCTTCATGGGCTGGCCTGGAGTTTGACCTCTGTTTTCTTCCTGAGAAAAAGAGAAAGAAAGCAAATGTGGCAACATGTTAATAATTGGTGAATCTAGGAGACAATGTATAGATATTAATTGTACTTGTCTTCATACTTCCTGTGAATTGAACCTTTTTTTAAAAGACGGAGTCAGGGAGAAAATCCATTTCTGTTACTTGGCAACTATAACTCCTGTAAGCCATTATTCCCAATTTTTCAGTCTGGAATCGATCTCTAGTCACCTAGGCAGGTTTTAGGTAAGCAGCACTAGTGTCCTATGCAGGGAATGAGAGGGGACACTGAAAAAGGCCTGGAAAAGTAACAGGTGTTGTTACCCGGAGCCACACAACCAGAGCTCTAGGTGACAGGACACCCAAAGAAGGAGAGGGCGCAACAGAAAATCAAGGGAAGGGCTTGAAGCTTGAATCTTGCCGTAGTGACTACCTGGTCTCCTGTACATGCTCCGATCAGGGATCAAATCTGCAACTTTCAGTGTATGGGATGCTGCCCCAACCAACTGGTCCACACTGGCCAGGGCCTGAGGTTTCTTATATGTAAATTCTTGATAGACTTGCAATAGGTTGTGGTAGGCTAACAAAATGACGTGTTTAGTAAAGGCAGTTAGCATTGGGCCTGTGCCTGGTACCTACTTAGTATGGTGTAACAACATACACAGTCAATGGCACTACTATTAATCTACCCATCTCATGCAGAAATCTCTGCTTGATACCTCTTTGCCTCACCTGCCCCCACATCTAGTTAGCATGGCCTCCCTGCTTCCAAATACATGTCCTAAGTCAGACCACTCTTCACTCTCTCCAAGGTTACATCTCCTTCTCTCACCCAGTCCCCCTTGGCAGCCACCCTACTGCTCTTCCTGCTTCCATCCTGGCTCCCTCACCCCCAGAACATTCTATACAGCAAACATCCTTAAGCTTAATGGAGAACATCATGCTCCCTCGTAATTCCCTTACAGCCTCCCATCACTCTTGAGTAAAAAATTTCCCCCCTGACTTTCACCTCCTGACCCAGGTCCTGCCCAGCTCTCCAACCTTGTCTCCTAACCTCCGCGCACAGCTCACAGTACTTTAGTGTGCTGGCCGTCTTTCTGTCCTCCAAGCACAGCAACGCCCACTCTCGCCTCACAGTCTCTGCAGGTGTTCCCTCTGCCTGAAATGCGCTTCACCCAGGTCTTTACCTGGTTGCTTTCTCTTCTTCCCTATCCTTTAGGTCTCATTTCAAAAGTCATTTGCTGAGCAAGAATGATCATGACCATTCTGTGTAATAGTATGATTTACCACTTCCATCCCTGCTGATCACCAGGGCCCTGTTTTATGATCTTGAAAGCATTTGTCACTATCTAAGATGACCTCTTTGCTTCCCTTAGCCTTTGTATGTCTCCTTACAGAGTGGAAGGTCCTGGAAATGGTCAACAGTGAGTCTTGTTCACTGTCTTTCAGGCTGCCATACAAAGTAGCACAGACTGGGGAGTTTACACCACAGAAATGTATTTTCTCACAGATCTGGAGACTGGAAAGTCCAAGATCAAGGTGGGGTTTGGTTTCTGGGGAGAGGTCTCTTCCTGGCTTATAGATAGCCACCTTCTTGCTACATTTTCACATGTTCTTTCCCCCATGTGTGTCCCTGGAGAGAAAGGGAGGGAGAGAGAAAGAATGTGCTCTTGTGTCACCTCTTATAAAGACCTTAATCCTATTGGATTAGGGCCATACCCTCTTGACCTCACTTAACTTTAATTCCTTCTAGGCCCCAACTCCTAGTGCAACCACACTGGGAGTTGGTGTTTCAATGTAGAATCTTCCGGGACAGGGTATAAACATTTAGCCTATCACCATTGTAGCATTAGCATTGGAACCTACAAGAGAGCCCTGCATGTAATAGGCACTCAATAAATATTGGCTAAATAAATCAATGAATTACAGAAGTTCACATCCCTGTGAGTTCCTATAAGTTGCCCCACCTCTAGCGCTCCATCCCACAGGTCAGGGCGTGTCACTGTACATCCCCCAGCCCGCCATCAATGCCACGGTGAAGGAAGACATCCTGCTGTCGGTGGAATACTCCTGCCATGGTGTCCCCACCATCGAATGGAAGTATACCTCCAACTGGGGGGCACAGAAGATTGTGGAGTGGAGGCCAGGGACTCAAGCCAACATCTCCCAAAGCCACAAGGACAGAGTCTGTACCTTTGACAATGGCTCCATCCAGCTCTTCAGCGTGGGTGTGAGGGACTCCGGCTACTATGTCATCACGGTGACTGAGCACCTGGGGAGCAGCCAGTTTGGCACCATCGTGCTGCATGTATCAGGTAAGACAAACCACAGTGCTCCTGTCACTGCACGTGTGTGGGAAGACAACTCCATGACATTAAAAGAGACTTATCTTTCTCTTCCCCGTCTCCCTCCCCACAGAGATTCTCTATGAAGACCTCCACTTTGTCGCTGTCTTCCTTGCTTTACTCACTGCTGTGGCCGCAGTGTTAATTAGCCTCATGTGGGTTTGTAATAAGTGTGCATATAAATACCAGAGGAAGAGAAGACACAAGCTCAAAGGTAATTCTCTGGGCCTTGTGATAATCAAGTCATGCTTTTGTGGTCCGAGGTGGGCCCATGGTATCTTGCTCTTACCAAAAATCAAACAAACAAACAAACAAAACCCACCTATGGCTGACTTGCAACTCACTGACTCATCTTTTGTTTTGCAGAGAGTACTACTGAGGAGATTGAGCTACAAGATGTTGAGTGTTAGTTAGCCAAGGCTGAGCCCCAATTACATTCCTACCTCAAGAGGAAAACATTCTTTTCCAATGAAAGGAGCAAACGTAACAATCCACCCTAAGAGCTTCCTGGTATCCTGCCACAGCCACCCATTTGTGACCAGCTTGCCGGACGTGAACAAAATTGACTGCATGGAGCTGAGGACTCCAGACTGGATAAAAGTCAGTTCTTGTACTTGCATGAAGTCCAAGGAGGAAAGTGCTTAGCATGGCCACCATGTCGGAGCCATGCTAACCCATAACCAATGGCGTAGTGCAGGCATTAGCCACCACACTCTGCCGGGCCTGGAGAATGGCTGTTGGAGGCACCCCATGTCAGGGGCTAGAGGGCTGCAGATCAGGAGTGCAGCCAGCATTGCAACAGGCTCTCTGTGCTGCTGTCTGCTCTGCTGTGCCCTCCAGCCTTCTGCTGTGGAAGGTTTTGTGGGAAAACATGAAGCATTTAGACAACCTACGGCCTAATACAGAGGCAGGAAGAGACTAAGGGGTGCGGCTGTGCTAGAGTGTGTTGCTCAGAGAAGCAAGAGAGCCTCTCGTGGCCTAAAACTTGAGGGAGAAGAGCTTAATTTGTTCTTAATAGATCACTATTGGGAACATGGATAAGGGAGAAAATTACCTTTTCCTCTGGTAGTCTTAACTTTAATTGAATCTTCTTTCCTGTGGCCCCAACTTAGACCAGTGTGAGGAGAACACATCTTCCTCACTGTGAGCAGCACCCGGCCTTCCGAGGGCCTCCTGACAAGCTCTGTGACAGCTGGGCCTCCATAATGGGTGGTACAACTCAGGGTCGGTCAGCTCAGGTTCTTAATGTGTCCTCCTGAATCCCTAATGCTTCATGTCCCCCGTCAGGCCCTCCCTCTCTCCCAGCTGGGCAAAGGAAGGCGTGTAGCTTGCCTACCTCACAGTCAAGTTATCAGATGAAGCCCACAGTCTGTCTAGAGCTCTCCAAGCCATTTAAAACAGGCACGAGGATTCCTCAGTAATCTGAAAGCAGCCAGCTCTCTACTATTATGAAAAATTGATAAAATGCCCTGGGGTGTGGGGCTCCATGTGAAATTGGGGGCTGGATCACAGCTGGCCTTGGCTCTTACTCTCTCGGGTGTCAGTTAGCATGTTTACCTGAAAGGTTCTCCATCCTGGCTTCTGCTTGGTCAGCTCCGAAGCAGGCCTGCATTTGTTTTCCGTTACCTTTCTCTTTCCAATACTCTGAGCTACTAATCAAGGGGACCACCTCAATTATTGGTGGAGGCTTAGGTTATTCGCTGTGTCCCCAGCCCTCAGCTGCAAATTGACCCATACTAGGAGGAGAACTAGAATGTTTTCCCCACCACACGCCCCTGCTTCATGCCCCCAACATCCGCAGTCTTGCTCTGAGTAATGGAACCAGGGTGGCCAGAAGAGGTCTTTCAGAGGACTCAGGCAGGAACTCCCAATGACGGAGAGCAGGGCTTTGATGGCATTACCTGACTCAAAAGGCAAGAGAGTAATTGGTCTACACATCTGATTTGCAGCTCTAGCTCCTGACATCAAAGTTCTCACCTCCAGCCCCTCCTGTGCACACACACGTGCAAACATGCACACCTGTGCTCTTTGCCCAGGCAGCCAAGGAGCCAGGCTTCTGCCAGGACAGGTTCCTAGTACCGGTGGGTCTCCAGTGCCCTGGAAAAGCTGGGTGGGGAGAACCAAAGAGAACAGGGGGTCCCTGATAACCTCATTATCTCTCCTTTCACACACAAAGCCCATCAGCAGGAAACGGGTTTGGATCTGGTAGCTGCTGGAGTCTGTGTATCCTCTTTAACTGCCTACTTTTCAGAAGTCTACCTCTCAGCTTGTCAGAAGTCAGGGTGGAAATCTTCATAATAAAAGGAGAAATGGGAAGTAACCAGGAAAAGGCCTCCACAGGCAAACCCAGATGTAAATGAAATTGCCCCCCAAATGTATCATGAAAGGTTATACCTTCAGCTGTTTCATTTTGCACTTTGGAAGCTCCCCTCACCCTGAACGTTCTTGTGAAATGATTTTGATTCTAGAGCCTGAGGTTTTTGTCTGTTTTTCAAAAAGGAAAATAGACCATCATAGAGGTTAGCCACTGTAAATGTCAAGTTGTAAGTTATGTTTCAGACTGTGAAAATTGTTTTAAAGAATGAAATAAAAGCTGAAAATAAAGCCCTGGTTTTTTGTGGGTGAGCCCACCCTGGTGGAGAGGTCAGAAGCACAGGACCAAGGTCCCATCCCTGCCCAGCAGAAGAAAACTTGAACCTAGAAGCTGTAGACATGAGTCAGTCAATTTTTAAAATAACAATAGAATGAATCACATCGATTTTCACAACAAACATTCTTTAGCAATTTAGAAAAACAACACTTTGTTATCACCATCCTTCTCCCCACTATTGCGGCCAGAAAATGAATTTGAAGTTTTTGCTTCCAGAATATGAACCTTACTGCCATAGAGTCTTTTCTGCTTCTGGAGAGGACTGAAATGTATGTGACAATTGCACCACCTCATTCAATGGTGCATAAGACACATGACAGAACACACATGCTTTGTCAACAGAATGTCCCTCAGAGATTGTGATATAAGAAACCTAAAAGTTATCATTAAAGAACAAAATTTGACCAAGCAAATTTGAAGATCTAGCAGGCCTGTATTAAGCAATTCGTGAATCAGACAGCATCTTATCTAGTAACTAGAAGGGTGCTCCAAGGGGTTGTACAAAATGGAAGGTTTTTATAGGCAAAAAGGGTATAGGGAAGGTCACTGGTTTGATTCCCCAGCCAGGGCATGTAACCAGGTTGTAAGCCAGGCCTCCAGCCAGATCCAGAGCTGGAGGCAGGTGAAAGGCAACCATACATTGATCTCTCTCTTTCCCTCTCTCTCTCTCTCTCTCTCTCTCTCTCTCTCTCTCTCTCTGCGTCTCTCCCTACCACTTTCTCTAAAAAGAATAAATAAAATCTTTAAAAAAATAAAAGAGAGAGTAGGACAAGCAACAAGCAAGTTAAGAGTGGATGATTCCAGTCCAGATCACCTTTCCTAGGGAAGGCCTAGGTTTTATCGGGCAAATTGCCCCACTAGTGATGAACAGGACATTCCAAATTGATTAGAAGTCCATTGCTAGGAGAGACTGAAACTGCAGCTAGGTTAGGGATTGAGTCTCGGTGGGCTAAGTAAAAGTGACTCCATTTTGGGTCTGCTCTTTCTTTCGAATGATATACACTTGATTCTTGAACAGCACAGGTTTAAAATCTGCATGTAAGTGGCCCCATGCTGTTCAAACTCATGATGTTCAAGGGTCAGCTATTTTTCATCCACAGTTGGGATCCAGGTGTGCAGAGGGCCTACTGTAGTTATACTTGACTTTTAACTGTGAGGCAGTTTGTCACTCTTAAGCCCCACGCTTTTAAGGACCCACTGTATTATCATTATTTCTCACTTCATGGTGTTCTGGGTGTGCAAGGAGGCTGAAACAGAAAACTCTGGCCTTTGAAGCCCACCTGAGATGATTAATACCCAACAGTACGCCCCACTCAACTTGAAATCATACCATGCGAATGTGAGGAGTAAAGGCAGTGAGCGATAAGAAATGTTATCAGGGCATCTTGTTCTGTGCAGGCATGCAGAGACAAGCCCAATGCCCGGAGTAAGGATGCCACTCAGAAGTGCTGGATAACCGTAACACGGGCAGAGAAGTGGTGGAACAGAATGCTAGGAGATGTAACCAAGACCAAGAAAACAAATGTGATGACGGGAAGCCCTAGGGCTGTGACTCAAATGCAACCTCCTTGAAAACACTGGTCATTAGCTTTCGTATATCTGGCAGATTTCTTCTAACCGTTTCCAGGGAAACATCAGACCCATTTCTAGTTTACTGAAAGCGGAGCAAATCCCTGTGGCTACTGTTCTCATGTCTATGCACAGCTGAACTTCTACTAAAGAATGGTGTGAGTTGCCAGTGTGTGTACCTCCCTGCACACCCATCCCAGCTATCAGCTTTTCCAGTCTCTGAGAACAAGGGAGCTGAGCTCACTATTTCCATTACCAAACAGGATCCTGGCCCTGAGCTGTTCTACCTAGGGCCAGCTGTAGTGTGTGGGTTCTTGATGTCATGTAGGGAAGATTTCACAACCGGAGTCCAGGTGACAATGAAGATGCATTTATTAAAGCTGGGACAGTGAAACAAGGAAGAGCTTAGCCTAGAAGAAGCAATAGGAGAGCCTGGGCTGGGCAGCCTCAGCTCACTGGGACATCAGGGACAAGAGGGCTTTGGGAACAGGGTCAGGGGATCAGCCTGGACCAAGCTGCCAGCTTCCCATTGCCTGAGAGTTTAGGAGACGGGCTCCAAGTTTAGGAGACATGAGCCTGGGAAGAAAGAAGTGGGGAAAGAAGGAGGGAAAGGACAGGGAGCAGGCACAGAGGGAGGGTGACACAGGCTGGGTCCTTTGTCTTAAAGTTTTCTCTTTCTTTTTCGGGCAGCTATCTTAGGGGAGGCCTCAGGGAAGGGTTCAGGAGAATATTCATCAGCCCTCCAAGAGTTGCCTTTCAGGGTCATGGTCTCCACTGATAGGTCAGTGGCAGCGCAGGGGGTGTTTGGTCATTGCAGTTGATTCTGAGTCACTAACCTGGTTTTGCTGCTTCTCTGGGCCTGGAGTTAAAATAAAACTGAGGCCCTGGCTGGTGGCTCAGTGGATAAGGTGCTGGCCTGCAAACCCAAAGGTCGCTGGTTCAATTCCCAGCCAGGGTACATAACCAGGTTGCAAGTCAGGTCTCCAGCCAGGTCTGTAGCTGGAGACAGGTGAAAGGCAACCATACATTGATGTCTCTCTCCTACTCTGCCTCTCTCCCTTCCCCCTCTCTCTCTGGAAATAATACATAAAATCTTAAAAAACAAAAACAAAAAGCTAACGGTACTTGAATAAACCATATACTTTAAAAAAATAAAAAATAAAACTGAGGCCTAGATGTTACCTTTAGAAAAGAAAAGCCAGGGTAGGAGAGGTTACCTGAAGGGGGAGGTGAAGTTCTTGTTTTCCCAGTTTTTCCCATACCAGGAACTGGGCCTTTCTCCCTGGTGACCTTCTGCACCTGGCTGTAAATTGCTTGGCTAGTGTGTTCAGCTATCTGTCTCAGTTTCCCTAATCTACTTGCCAAGGAATCTTCCTAGCTCCTTACAATCCTGTCTCATTTCCACTGCCTTTTAAACATTAGGTGCCTGTTTTGAGTTTGGTTTAATTACAGAGGTGATAAAACCTTCCTTGAAATTAAAATGATACTGAAGTCTATGTATAAAATAAAAAGTAAAAGTTCTCCATCCTTCAAAGGGAACAATAGTTAAACTTGGTGTGTATCCTTGTAGACTTGCTTATGCACATATGAACACATCTGTCTATATATACATGCACCACACTATATATATTTAATCTGCTTTCCTGCTAGGCAAAGGCTATTCTATTATACACATTACCAACAAATTCCTTGTTTTCCCTTAATGTTTCTTGGGCATTATTTTGGGTCTCTGCCTATTCCTAAACATTATTCTTATTGTCCACACAGTGCAATTCATGACATGGCTACATTATAATAGTTTGTTAACTGAAAAATTACTTTTTATTTCAAATAATATGTCCAAAAATAAATATGAGGTCTGTCTAGAAGGGATCCAGCCATGTAATATGAAAACCAGGAACATTTATTGAAGATACACGATCCAAGTAACATTATGCACGAGACAATGACGACTCTGTCCCCTTCAAAGTAGATACCTTAGGACCTTACGTAGTTCTCCTAATCACCATCAGCTGCCCTGTTGTAGTTTCCTGAATCTTGTCAACAGTCTGAAATCTCTTCCCTTTCAGAGGTGATTTTATTTTTTTTAAGATTCTGCTTATTTATTTATTTATTTATTTATTTTTGTAAGGAAGAGCTGCTTATTTATTTTTAGAGAGGAGAAGTGAGGGAGAGAGAGAGAAAAACATCAAGGTGTAGTTCCTCTCACACTCCCCCAAAACAGAAACCTGGCCCACAACCCAGGCATGTACCCTAACTAGGAATTGAACCAATGACCCCTTGGTTCACAGGCTGGCATTTATTTCACTGAGCCACTCCAGTCAGGGCTCCAAGGTGATTTTAGTTTTGGGAAAAGTGAGAAGCAGCAGGGCACCAAATCTGGGCTGTACTGGGGCTGAGTCACCTGAGTGATTTATGTTTCACCAAAACATTCTGCACATGATATGAAGCCCGAGCAGGCATGTTGTTGTGATGAAGCTGCCAATCACCAGTTGCCCATAGCTGCAGCCTTCTGAATCATCCAAATAGTTTCCATGGAGGCATGTTCAAACGTAACACAAAGTTTGATGCAGATTTGTTGCTCTACTTGCTATCATTTTGTATGCACTGGCCACATGCTCACTCAACAGCACCTACTACCCCCACTGACTAGTACAGTGGGGTCACCATTGTTCATGCATGCGCATTCCAGCCCACTCGCCCTGGCTGCCTTGGCTGCCAGGTGATGTTGATATCACACAAACCAACTCTATTTCCTATGAATCCCTTCCTCTTTGAGGGAATTTAGAGGCAATGTTTTATAGTACTGGTGCATTATCTGTAAAGCTTATCAGAGATCAAACATCTGGGGGAGGGAGAAAGAACATTGCTAGTGTAAAACAAGTCTATAGATTTGATCTTATCAAGTGCACACACAGGTAGGTTCATGTCCTTTGCTGCAGTTGACCAGTGGTTTTCAGGCCATTCTGTTCTTAAAAATGCTAGTAGTATTACTCCCTCAGGTACCTCATGGTTTGAAAGGATTTTTTCTTACTACACAAAGTGAACTTATTCAATAATTCAGTTTTGTTTATATTCATCAACAATACATAACTTTCAATTAGAATTTCTGGTCATGATGAGATAATCAGGGGTATCACTTTGATTTGAATCTGACAAAGAAATATTTTTGGGGATTTTAGAATGTAAACATGATTTCCATTAATTTTTCAAAGACCAAACACTGACCACAGATATTACTGCCTCTTTGGTCACAATGGCCTTGAATAGATTTGAGTGAAAGATGAGATTCTGATAATGGCATCTCCTTGATATACTCACTAAATTATCAGGATTTTTTTTCCAGATTTTGTTACTTTTATATCTCCAACTCCTCTGTCATCTCTCAAGTTTCAGGTCAAATATAGTGTCCTACAACAAATGTTCCCCAGTTAGTAAATAGGGAAATGAATATAGCATACCATGGAAGCTGTTCTGGTTCCTAGCCAAGAGAAGCCAGAATATGGGAAGTAGAAAACCTCTTCAGCCACTTGAGCTCAACTTTTAGAGAAAAATGACTGCCTGCATCTGGGGCTCCTCTACTGTATTTAGTTATTTTTGTATTAAAGGCCTTCTCAATTGGATTCAACTTTTCTTTTTCTTTTTTTTTTTTTTTTTTTGGTGAGGGAAAATTTTTGAAGTTTTATTTTTATTGAATAGAGAAAAAGATATCAAAGCTTATGTAAATTATATTTGAAATTGCAGTATATTTCAGGGCTTAATTGCAGATCCCTAATGCATTATAATATGCTACTCATGCCTGAAATTACCCCCAGTGTGAAATATAGCAGAGAGAAAACTATCATAATGCTTTTTTGTCCTTTTAGTTAGAAATGTATTTATAAATTTTTTATGGTATGCACACTTACATTATGTACTAGTGTTTAAAGGATTAAATCTTGCAGTGGTTTGCGATGGAACTGGAGAGTACCATGCCCAGTGAAACAACTTTTCATTTTTAAAGACCTCCTCTATATTCCTTACACAAGACCTCTGTGAAGCTGTGCTTTGTGAAGTATATCTATAGGATACATTCCTAGAAGTGGACTTGCAAATAGGGAAAAGCAAATTTTAGAATAAAATTGAAGCTCTCCGTCACTGATTTATGTAACAGTTGCTTTATGGTGCTGTGTTAAGGAGACAGGGTTCCTCAGTTGTGATCTCTTACATCAACAAGGCTAGGAAAATAATTCCCATCCTAAAGTGACATTCAGAGAGACTTTCCATTAGCCTCAGGTATGTCACATGTCAATGAGAAAAAGAAGTAGGGAATGTGAAAGTGAACAAATTAAACACAAAGTCCACCTCAGAGCATGTCTTAGAAAATGACCTGGAGAAAACTAGTATCTTCATATCCACAAACACATTCACTGTCTTTACCATCTGTACATCTGAACAGCATAGGAAATTCTGAAATCCTTTCTCCTAATGATAATTAAAAACAGAACTAGTGTCAACTAATTTTCCAACTTCTAATAGGCTCTTAGATAACAGTTGCTTAATGCTTTATAGTTAGTTGCACAGCACTTTAGAATTGAACATCCTTTCCCCACCATACTTAAACCTTTGAGCCATCCTCGAGATTAGCAGATGCATTCTTGACTCTATTTTATACATAAGAAAATGGGTGCAGAATGGGTAACCTTGCCCTACAGCGAAGTAGCAGTAGAGCCCACATTCCAACACAGCTCTTCTGCCAACCTGTTAAAAGACTTGGTGAGGAAGTTAACTGGTTTCTTCCAACCTGTACCCCAAGTTCCAAAGCACCTCCTTCCTACCCCAGGTAATTCAGGTTGAAACATCAAGCTAGAAAATGTAAACACAAGGCACAAGAGTTGCTGGCACAGCAACTGAGCTGCCATTTCCCCTCACATTTGCTACAGTTTCCACTATTTTTTAGTGGGGGTAATGGCTATTCACTAAACATTGACCGAAAATATTGAGGAAAAGGAGGCACATGAAGATCATGTTGGTCTTCAGTCACTCCACTCAGAGGAAGCTTGAAAGAACAGGTTTCCAGCCAAGGGACATAACCAGGTTGCAAGCCAGGTCTCCAGCCAGGTCCCCAGCTGGAGGCAGGTGAAAAGCAACCATACACTGACTTTTCTCTGCCTTTCTTCTTCCCTTCCTCTCCAAAAATAATAAAATCTTAAAACAAATGAAAAAACAGGTAGTAATGTCTGCATGTATTCTCATGAGTTTTACTCAAAAGTGTGGTCCTGTTGCTGATTCATGACAAGATAATCTTAGAAACAGAAAATAAAGCATTCGAACATGTTTATATTTGATAGCCACTGTCTTTTATAATAAAAGGGAAGCTTTTATCTTCTTTTAAAATTTTTTCCCAGTAATTCATTTTGCAATGGATGAAAGGTCTTTTTTGTTGTTGTTTTTTATTATTGACACTATTACAGATGCTCCCATTTTCCACCCTTTGGTCCCCTCCCCACACTGTTGTCTATGCACATGAGCTATGCATGTATGTTCTTTGGCTAATTTCTTCCAGTCCCTGTCACATCTTACTTCTAAGGTTTGTCAAGTCTGTTTCATGTATGCATTCCTTTGGTTTTATTTGTTCATCAGTTTATTTTGTTCATTAGATATCACATCAATGAGATCATATGGTATTTGTCTTTCTCTGACTGGCTTATTTCACTTAGCATAATTCTCTCCAGGTTTATCCATACTGTTGCAAAGGGTAAGAGTTCTTTCATTTTTCTAGCTGCACAGTATTCTATTATGTAGATGTACCGTATCTTTTTTAAAAAGCTAGTCCTTTGGTAAAAATTTGAGATTCACTGTACTATATAGTATGAGTTTTTCAAAATCATAAGCCTCATGTGGGCAAAATGGTACATAAGAGCTTAGTAAAATTAGCAAAGGCAGCTTTTGTGGGCCACTATAATTATGAAGCACTAAAGAATTTATAAAAAAATTGCAGATTCCTACCAATTATTTCAATTTCCATGGACAGAAAGATCCATGAAAGCACCTTGATCAGAAGGAGGAAAAAGTAAGCAAAAACTGGAGATGTTATGGTATTTTATAGCTTACAAGCTCCGTTTTTCTTTTAAAAGAAAATAAAATGGGAGAAATATGAGACTTAAAAATAACTTCAGTCATGTTATAAATTATTAAAAGGATCCTTTAAAAATGGAAAGCCTTACCTATATTTTAGAATATTATAAAGAAAACACAACCTATATATTATTTACAGTAGTAACAAAAGGCCCCTAAGACTAAATCTCTTCTTAAGGAAAGTATCCCAGCCATTTCAGATTTGAGGCACTATTTCCAAGAATGCAAAATGGTATTTGCAAAATGCAATCCATTAATTCATTTGTCTTTCCCTCTGAAAAAGCAGAGAGCTGATAGCGTAAGACAGGACAAGACTTTAACTGAAAGAAGCAATCCAGGGCCAATGGGTGATGGCTAGAGAATTCCAAAGGCAGCGAGAGGCAGGAGCATGCACTGTCAGAGAAGAGTAGGTCACTCAAGTGGAAGGACAGGTCAAAAGGGATCCAAGGAAGCCCCAAAGATTCAATCTACCTTCTTCTTCAGGTTGGTGCTGAAAAAGTTCTCAAAAGTACCTGTTTAGGTTAGACCCCACATGCATAAAGAAGACTGTTGGAGGAGGAAGTACCTGAGAAGACAAGAGCATATTCTAATAGCTTTGGTAGGGAAGGGAGGACAGACTCCTTTGGTTGGCATGTACTTAGTTACACTTCAGGGAAAGTGTCTAGTGAACTCCTGTATGAAAGTTGGTTCATAAGTGTTCAAATATTCTTAAGCCATCTTTCTTTTAACAAATTGTGGACTGAGACAAGTAGATTAAAGATGCGTTGATTAAAGACAATTCATTTAGGCTGTTAAGAGTTCAGAAAGTATCTGGAATTTTTGACCATATGTTTTATTTAATAACAACATCAAAGAAATATTTTAAAAAGCAAATTCAAAACCATAAGTTAGTAACATTTCAAGTTAACTGCATAAAAATGTAATACTTTACAATTTCCCATACTATATATCCTATAAACTGTACATAAACTTCTGCAAAGCACTTGTCACTTATAAAGTGAAGGTTCCAAAATGCTAGGTAAATGTTGGCTAATTAACAGTTTTTAAAAACAACACTCCTTTGGAAGACTGCGCTTCCCTTTGCTTGTATTTGATTTGCAAACACCTCAAGTCAAAGTTTCAGGAAACTTCTGTAAACAAATCAGAGTAGACAAGGGCTAAGTGCAGCCATAAGCAGTTCCATTTTATAGACAAAGTTTCGACCTTCCATTTTATTCCACTGAACTTCTTTGAATGGGCCACGAAGACAATTCCATTTGCTATCTTGTAAAACATCATTTTTTGGAAGGTCTTTACACTGGTTCCGTGGAAACTGAACCATAATCTTGCTGCCACTTTCAGGGCCATTGCGGACTGTGGAGCATAATCAAAATATCAATACACTGTTCTTCCAGAACAGAAAACAACAAGCCCACCCAACTTCGTTTTACCACAACTACAAAAACCTTATCTGTTACCAACCTGAAAGTTCTGCTTAAAAGTGCTTTTCAGTTTCAATATGATAAAAAATAATTTACTAATTTATATATAGTAGTCTGTACAAATTTTCATGACTTACTACTTGTACTATAAAAATGTGGCAAGACTAATTTTGGCTTAGGAAAGTCAAATGTCCTGTATCTTTTCAGAAAATCAGTTGATTTTTAAAAAAACATTATTTAATAATCCAATCATTCAATGAATTGGTTGATATACTACATATAATATAATGAAACTCAAATATTCAGAATCAGGACATGGGGGATTAAAGGAAGATTATTCTGAATTAAGAAATTCAGGTTTAAAAAAAAAAAAAGAAATTCAGGTTTTAATTAGGCTTTAATTATTACTGAGGGAAGAATAGTGTATTTTGAAATTCTTATTAATAAAATCCAGCAATACCAAGATTACAAATTCACACGCTGTGTTCCTGTGGGGAAAAATTTCTAATTACCCAGCTTTCCAAATAATTAGAGCAGGTATTAGAAAAGATTGTTTTAAAACCTAAGCGGGGATGGATGTAATACAACAACAATAAAATTAAATTAAAAAACAAACAAACAAACCATAAGTACTCCAAATAAATTTTTAACTGGATAATATGTGTAATTGTCTATTAAAGTGCCTTACTCACAGTAGGTGCTTAATAAAACACCTCTTTCTCTCTTAACCATCCCTTTACCATCTTTTGGCTCAAATATCATTTCCCCCAAATTTGCAGCAGTACACTTAAAAAAAATTTAATCAGTACATTTTTAAAAAGCTCTTATTCATTCAAGGTTTTGATCTGCAGGAGCAACAATGAAGACAACAGCTTTAGATTTTCTCCTAGGAAAATGTGTTGCAAGCAAACATTTTTTTTTTGGTAACTACTAGAAAGAGAATAAAGGCACTACATGAATTCACTTTTTGCAGAGATAAATTACTCTTAGTACACGGATCTATTAATGCTAATTTAAGGTCAAACTACCAAGGTCTCGACTCGTTATAAGAAGGAAAAGTACCTGAAATTGCGTAGTCACCACTCGGGGAGGCCACTGTTATAGAGGACGCATTGCCAATGCTCTCAACAGGCCCCAGTCCCACATGATTACTGAAACTCAGCACTTGCCAACCCATAACTTTGGCTAGCTGCTGAACTGCATGCACCTGATGCTGTGACATCTGTGAATGAAAAAGGGAACTTTGTTGACAATCAGCATGGATATTTCCTTTGCAGTGACCTGATCCTATGATTATGAACTCTGGGTGGGGTTTTCACCACCTTGCACAGGAACCCCAGCTCATGCATGAGGATCCTCCTCTGTGTGACTAGTTTGGGAGGGAGCAGGACCCTGTCTTCCACTGCAGAAGCTAAACACTCGCTTTCCCTGTCTACTGGCAGCTTGAGTACAGGCAAATGACCAACTGGAGACTTTCATCTGGATCATTAAATGTGGAGTAACATTCAAAGCAGCAGGGCATGCTAAGTATCTTCCATTCACCCTTCAAATCCCCTCTCTACCCTACTC
This sequence comes from Noctilio leporinus, assembly GCA_004026585.1. Classification (NCBI taxonomy): domain Eukaryota; kingdom Metazoa; phylum Chordata; class Mammalia; order Chiroptera; family Noctilionidae; genus Noctilio; species Noctilio leporinus. The sequence continues at coordinate 83,150 of PVIW01004425.1, read as the reverse complement.
TGCCCTGGGAACCTGACCTGTATGTTAACATTAACAGCCTTTTCTGTCTTCTGGTTTCAGGTTGGGTTCAGATATTGGAAGCTGGAACGATGGCAGGGAAGAGGGCGCAGTGATCGTATTTAGTCTCCTGATACTTTCCCTGTGAGGTGGTCTGGACTTATTGTATCCAGTGAAAAAAGGCTGCTGGTCTCAAGGTGATCTGTGCTACACCACTGTCCCCTTTAGGGTTCCTATCACCTGTTCCTCCTTACCCACTCTGGCTCTGTTGGCCTCAATACACGATTACTACTAGCAGCAGATTACCACACTTTCCCTGATGGTTCTCCTACTTTTGCAAATAGATCCTTAGTAATCAGACCCTGCTAAGTATGCCACATGCTTCCTGTTAAGATTCTGACTGAGACACAGGGGCAATTTTAGTCTATTCTGCCACTAGCAGTGAAGGAAGTACAGTCAGGATGGCAACGGTGGCATTGTCCTGGTGTGAGTCACACCATCCAGCTTCTTTTGATCCCTATTCATTTGCAAGCCTTGTTCTCTAGACTTCGCATTGCTTCTGGGACCTCCCCAGTAGCCTTCCAATACATTTCTGCTTAAGTTGGCCAAAGCCATTTTAGATGTAATCAACCAAGAGCTGCCATACCCCACAAATGCATTTTATTTACTTGGCACCAAAGAAGTCAGTGTAAAATATTGCTTTGAGGATGGAGAGCATCAGTATTTTTAAAAATTTTATGTGGCAACATAGTATCTTACATTAGCAACTCAAAACCTACCCTTTCTCCTAAAAGTATTTCACTGGATTATCACAACTCCATAAATTAAGAGAAATTCTGTTGTTACTTTACACTTGTTTAAAGAAAAGTCTAGCAATTTATCCAGTGTCACAGAACAAGTTTGTGGTGGAGGTGAGACTACGGTCACCACTTTCCAAGTGGCCCCTTAATAAGGGGAACTCTTTCACATGGTTAATGGTTAATATATTCCACTTAATATTACAGATAATGGTCACTCTAGTTTTGACCTGATCTTGCTTTCTCTAGTTTCCTGGGGTTAATACTTCCTCACTATCATGTGGTCTTGGAGTGGTTGTACACCTCAGCAAACATGAGAAATCAAAGTTTGATAAGTTTCAGAGCTGATCCTTTATCTTAAACACAAACTACGAAGAAACAAATCTAGAACAGTTTATCAATACTTTCAACTAAACAACAGATTGCAAGATATGCTCTAGAAATAAGATGATGGAAAAAAATGGTTTTCTTTTTATAAGTTACTATACCTTACTTGTTGCCCACTTTGTTCTTTAAATGGATATGGGAGGTAGGGATGCGAGATTTGTAGCCACAACTAGTACCTGAGACAGAAGGAAATCCTGCAGCTCCTGCTCCTGATAAGACAGTGTGATTACTCTTCCATCTCTGTGTACAACTCGGATCTGCTCAACTCCAATATTCAACTGCAGCTGAATGGACCTGTATAGACACATATGCTAACAATCAGAAATGTTCCAAATTACCTTACAAATGTCACAAACATTAAACCTGAACAGCAAAGAAGAAGCAGGTGCTTTTGATAACGTGTACCAGCTCCCATGGGGCTGTGGGTTTTCTTAGGTTCAACTAAACCATCATAGACATGCTGGACTACCAGAGGCCACACTGTGCTAGGAAGGACAGAGAAGAGGAGCCACGGCTTGTCAGCAGCCCGCGTCAGCTGCTCCTCTCTGGTGGCAGCCCTTGCAGCTGTCGGCACACTAGCCGCATGCTTTGCTAAATGAGATACAGTCCACACAGGGTACAATGTAGCACCTGCCCAGCCTCAGAGGCCTCCTATGTGACAGGAGTCATACTCTCTCCTAACAGCTCCACAGGCAGTTTCTAGGGTTCTCACAAGAGGTATGGCCCAGTTTTAGAAGTCACCTCATCCCTGGAAACCCAATGGCATTCCTTTCATATATTTATAATTCTTCCCAGTCCAGATCCATTTTATTAACGTGAAATTGTTTTGGGCAAAAGCAATGTTGCCTAGTAACCCAGATGGCATCTTTCCTTATCAGGTTACTAGGGGACTTGAGCTAGAGCTAGAGAATTAACCAAAGGTCAAATTCTCATACAGAAAGGAAAAAGGTTTTAACTCTTCACCCTCTCCTGAATTTATCAGCAAGTCAGACTATGGACACTATTAACTTGGCTTAGGTCAAACAACGAAACTCATAAAATAGCCAATGAATAGCACACAGATCCCAACACTTTCTAAACCAACGTACAAATTTTTAGCATATAACAGGAAACCCATAATTTTCCAAGTCAAATCATCTAAGTGAACAAATGCAAAAAAATGTAACATTATATATTCCCACATTAGGTAGTGCCTCAATTTTCTAACTTTATTTTACAGTAAAGATTTAGAAATATAATATTTTGGTGATTATCTATATAAAATTGTAATTTTTATTAAAGTTTACCATATTTCTCTCAAAGAAAAACACAAAATTCAGAAGGCTTAAAAGAAAAGACTTAACTGTGTAAATGTAACTAAAGTTTTCACTTTCTTTTTTTAAAAACAAGGATGTGAGGAAAAAGGAATTCTTATCACTATTGTAGCATAATCATGACAACCACTTGGAAAAGCAATTTGGTAACCATCAAAATTGTAAATGCCTCATTTTTTGATCCAGCAATTATGCTTGTAGGACTTTATCCTAGATATACTTACAGTTACAAATTATTTTGCTGGCATCTAACTAAAATGTTCATCAACAGAAGGTTGAAAAAGTCTCAGCACATACTACACTGGAACAAGAAAGCTATGAAAAAGAATGAAGTAGATCTGTATGATACAGAATATCACCAGTATTATACTACCAAGTAAAAAAGCACATTAATTAATGATTGCTATTGAGATGATGGCAATGATCTGGAATTAGTGATGATAGTTACACAACATACTTTAAAACGGTGTATACTTTAATACAGTGAATTTTGTTATGCAAATTATATCTTAATTTTTAAAAAGCACACAATGTCATGTAAAACAGGAGGTGTGTAGGTAGGATATGATATATATGTGTGTAAATGCATAGACTTTCCTAGAGGATGTGTGAGAAACTGTTTTAAATGCTTGCTTCTGGGGAGTCCTAAGAAAGAGAATTATTGTCAACTTTAACATAAGATGATCCCACCTATAAGATGAAAAAAAGAGTATTTAGGTACTTCCATCTACTTCCCATCTCCTCCTGATTCTTAGTTCTAGATGTAAACAATTCAATGCTGATAATTTTTCTTTTCCTCTTTTATGATCATGCTCTTAACTTTTTATTATGAAAAAATTTAAAAACAGACAAAAGCAGAGTATAATACAATGAAAGCCAAAGACCCCATTATCACATACCCTGAAAGTTAGTTAAAAATTCATGCTAAACTTGTCTCATTTGTACTTAACACCTACTCTCCCACCTCACTCCCAATCACTTCATTATTTCTTCAGGTGTAGGGCAAGAAAACCATGACCCAGTTTCATTCCACTGTTTTTTTTCCTGGAAGTTTCAAGACTTGTGGCCTTTCCACTGTGCATACTTTTATCTTCTATATTTGCTCTTTTAAATCATGCTTATCTACTACTTTTTATTTTTAAAAAATCACAGTAAATGAAGTCCTTCAGGACAAGAAAGAGCATTAAAGTATATTATACTCCCCTAGTTCTGAGGGTGGTGACTAATTAGGTCTAATAAAGTTTGGCCATTTTCTGCTCCATGCTGAGGTTCATTTTTAACCACAGCTTAAGTATGTGATATATACCTACTAGAGATTAGTGTAGACATTCTTACTGCTCACTCTCACTCATGCTCTATGGCTGATATATCATTTACTGGAATGTTAGTTATGCCAGCCTAACAAACAAAACCCCAGATCTTGATATAATCAGCAAACATCAATACATAAAAAAAGCAACTTATTAAGTGAATAATTTATTTTGACACTTACTTGCATATTTGTTCATAACCTTGTGATGTGATTAAAACTTTCACGCTCGATTCATAAACATCATTAATATTTGACCAATGAGCCTGTATCTGAGGATCCTCAATGCGGCTTGCTAAGCTGTCAATGGTTGCAGCAGTTCTTTTAAAGAAAAAAAAGTAACGTTTTTTAAAAGGCACCATATAAAATAGTAAGATTATAAATCACATCAATTTTATGAAGATTTGCAAACCAGAGGACTACTTTTTAAAAATACAACCACTGGCAAAGCCAAGAGTGTAAAGCAAGGTCAGCTGTTGTGAGGCCCTCCTCCCCATCGCTTGCAAGTGCTGGCTTCAGTTTCACCTTACAAAACACTCCCTGCACAGGCGGACTTCCTTTTAACTCCATTTCTTTTCTCCCATCCAGGAAATCTTCCCAGAACACAACGAGAAGAATGCTTCTAGGATACTAACCTCAGCTCTAAAAAGAATATAACCACTCCTAAACATCAATCCTTATATAACCACTCCTAAATATCAATCCTTGATCCCTGATAATAAATGACTTGGGACATACCACACTGTAATGGAATTAAAATTATTTCAAGAGAAGGTAAGAAGACAGTTCACACAACTAAAACCTAATACTTCAGGAAAGATAAATACAGGAATGAATGAGAACTAAAATTCATCGAGTACTAATTATGTACCAATTATTGTAATATGTGCTTTCATGAGTTATATAACTTAATCTTACTAACAACCCTGTTAAGTATGTAGGTACTATTAGCTCCAATTTTCAGAAGAGAAAAAAAATGAATAGCAATGTTGAGTCATTTGCCACAGATTACAGACCTGTGAGGCAGGGTACAACACCTGGAATCTAATTTCAGAGCCAATAATCTTTCCTTTATATCCTAGACACACTAATCAACAGCCAATGCATAGAACCAAAGCAAAAATCATGTAAGTTAACCAAACTACTGGAGGCCCTCTGCTTCTAGCACTTGGCTGGAAAGAGAAGGGGGAAGCAGGGAGGAAATGGGAATTGCCACTGAGGACAAGGGGCTTTTATACAAACAGGCTTGGGGTTTGCTCTTTTACTGCATCTGCTCTGATGCTGTGGTTCCTTTCACTGATTCTTAACTTTCGCTACCTTTTCTGTGATTTATTTCCTTGTCAGTGCTTCAAAAATTCCTACAGCAAGTGACAGCATTCATCTCAGCATTATATGTAACAACAAACTGGAAATAAAAATATCTAGCAATCAAGAAATAGTAAAAGAAATCATAAAATATGCACAGAATAGAATATATTAAAGTATCTTTGAAGGCAGAGTATAATGCTTGATGATCCCAAATTTGATTTAAAAACACACACACACACACACACACACACACTCACACACAAGTCCTGAAACACATATAGGATGGGCAGAAGTAGAATTATAGTTGTGAGTACACAAAATGCAGACCTTACTTTTGTGTTATTAATTATTGTATAATTTTCCTTATGAACTGTAAATCTACTTTGCCCCATCCTGTAAATCAAAATATATGACCATGTTAAGAGATTTTGCTGTGTATAGTATTATACAGATGGGGTTCATACATTGGAAGATTATTTCTATATTAGGAAAAAAGAAAAACATTTTTAAAGCATTGTTGCTTCCAAGACTGTAACTACTACTCTGAATTGTAACATGGTTCTAAAGGTTCCCATGCTCCCTATTTACTTCAGGGAATATTTAACCTGTGGTCAATTGGAAATTTGCAAGATTAACTATATAATCATATGAAGCTTTTATAACTGAAATGTACAAATGACAAGTAATGGTAACCTATCACGTAATATTTTATCTGTTTGTAAGGAACTTCTGTTTACATTATTTGCTCCTAAGACCAGGCTCCTGCACTCCCAGAGCAGTTGACTGAGGGCCACAGATACTAACTTGCCCAAGGTTACCTAACAAGTGGTTGACCCCTGGCTTAAAACACATTTTTGACCCCAAATCCCTTCCTTGTTTCCCTGCAGTATGCTGTCTTCTCTAACATGTTTTCCTAATTTATACCAAAAACAGAAGGACTTAAGTTTCCATTCAAAGTCTACAAACTTACATGCTAATAAAACCATGATTATATAAATAGGAAGACTGATCATCAAAATAACGTATCATTTGCAGAGCAATAGAGTGCCCACACCTGAAATTTTGAACACTACCTAGACAATTATGAATTAAGTGAAAATAGGTCTTTTCACTAACTACCAATAATAAAATAAAAGAGCACCCTTCAGCATTTGAAAAAGATGTGTTTAGGTCCAATCATGCCAAGTTCATTAGTACAGAAGAAAAGGAAATGAGCTTTGGAGTTACATAGACCTGGGCACAAATCCTGACTTTGCTACTTTTTAGCTGTGTAACCTTGCGCAAATCACACAACTTTTCTAAGCCTCAACTGTCTTGTCAAGAATATGCGTTGCCCTGGCTGGTAGCACAGTGGATAAGGTGCCGGCCTGAGAACCCAAAGGTCGCAGGTTCGATTCCCCAGCCAGGGCGCATAACACGGTTGCAAGCCAGGTCTCCAGTCAGGTCTGTGGCTGGAGGCAGGTGAAAAGCAACCATACATTGATGTCTCTCTCCCTCTCTGCCTCTCTGCCTTCCCCTCCTTCTAAAAATAATGAAATAAAAATCTTTAAAAAAAAAAAAATATATGTGTTAACACTATCTACCTCAGAGAATAAAGATTAAATCAAGTCAGCATAAGGAAAAGTGCTTTCTAAAGTCCTAAAATATGTGACAACCAAAAAATATAAAAAGCTTCAAAGAAAGATTTAAATCAGTTCAGGAATATGTATTTCATAGATACTGAAGAATGTACCATGTTCGAAAGCACATTTCTAGTCAATTGTCTTTCAAAATTTTACTGCCATGTTAGAAATAACATATTAACTTACATGGGCCATGGATCTGAGTCTTTCCCAAACTTGGAAGGACCATTTACGCTCATAAACTCTTACACTGCACCCACCTTTCTTTTCCTGGACAAAAAGGTTAAAGCATGCCCCAAATAACACGTGAGATAATTAATAAAGGGGAAAAAGGCTGCAGTTTCAAATACATCCACAGAGCAGAAATTTTGTTCATCCTTACCTACTCCTCAGAAAAATATGCTTCGCTTGTTTAATTATTTTTTCCAGAAGACCTTCACTGGACTGTAATGAATTAATTTCATTTTTATCAAACGCTTGAGGACCAGAAAGTCTCATTTTCTTGTGGCCAAAAGGTGCACTTGCTGGGTGAGGCATCATGATGGAACTCAAGGTCTGTTTATGAAACTGGACCAAGAACAGTTGTTATAGACAACCAATAACCACATATTAAATACTACACAATGCTCAAAGCACAGCTCACATTCTGGAAACATGAAGGCAATGGATCTGAACCACATATAGAGGCACGGATAAATGCTAACATCTATCAGGCCTGCATCACGTGAGAAGTGTCCCTCTCAAGCTGTCATTTTTATTTTAGAAGTTTTAAAAACAAAACCAAATGTTCTTCAGTAAGTCTCAATGACAGAACACACGGGATCAATAGTTATTCCACTATTTTCCAAACCTGGCTGTCTAACAGAACTCCCCGAGGACCTTGAAAAGAACACTGATTCTTACACCAAAGTTCAGCAAAGAACTGAACCAGATTTGGGGATAAGGCAAGGGAGGCTGGAGTATGTACTTCTTAGGGGATTATTTTGAAATTAGCCTAAACTATGAACCAGCACGCTGGAAACACAGTAGTAGATGACCTATACACAGACAACGTCCTGAAATAACCATCCTGTTCACAGGCTCTGGCAAGGCAGTTTCCCTGATGGCCTATCAGCCACTCTTCCCTGTGCACCTTTTAGCATTCGTTTCTTACACCTCTTTATAAAACTTGTATTTTTCTACTGCTATAAGCTAAGGTAGGGAACAGAGACTGTATTCTGATCACCTCTGTATTCCCCAAGCATACAGCAAAAACCTTTCATATCACAGATAGTTCAAGTCATTGCTATGTGAATAATGAGAACCTGGCAGAAGGGAATTCGTGCATATTCACTGCCCTGCATAGACTTCCCACAATACAAATAAATACTTATTTCATTACCTCTCTAATCAGTAAATGCAAATTGTGCTCTAGGACATAAAGGTGGTCCTCTGGACTTTGCTTCTCGGTAGCAGATTTTTGGGATTTCTTATCATTTGAGGAATGGCACAAAGAAATAGATAACTGCAGGCCTATTTATAAAAAGAATATAGATATAAATAACTTAAAGCATGAAAAGGTACAACCTGTCTTTATTGAGTATAGTCGCAGCCTATTCTCAAAAGATGCACTCTAAACCTGAAGAGGAGACTTCATAGGTTAACTATTTTACACAAAAATGAGTGACTGTTCATAAATGTAATAAACCATCATGTACTTTAACAATTCAAATTCTGTTGATTTACTGACCTTGAGCAGTGGCTAAAGACAGGTGAACAAAAATTATGTATTAATTAATGTTTTATTTTTCCTTTAAAAAAAAAACAAACCTTAAAATATAACCATAGAGTTAGTATCTCATTTTAGGTGTTATTAACTAGGAGATAAGATACTTTTTCCTGCTCCCATGAGAACCAGGATAAAAACTTTCATTCCTAAAACTCATTCCCTTGACAAGCTCTGAGAAAATACTTCTCAGAATTTATGTAAAAATTAAGTGCCCATCTAACTACAAGTTGATCTCTAGGGGAAGTCTAACTGCTTTTTAAAAATATACTTAAAATCTCATTTCCACAAATTTAGGAATATTATGGTACTTAATAAATTAAGCATTTTCTGATACCTCATTTAGACAGTAAGGCAGAATCCCTGAAAAAATCTTCCACAAATGGCACTCAAACACTGTTGAACAATGGCTTTGCGAGTGTACATTTGAACACACACTGTTTACAATCTAGAATTCCACTACTTAGGACACAGACTTAGCAGTGCAACTTGTGCTGCAGGCTTTCCCAGCTGCCGTTATGGGTAGCACACTACCTCTTCTTACTATTCTTTCCACACACCCAACTCGGTATCCCTTTGCCCTGTTTCCTAAACCACAAAGTCCCATTTACAAATCTCAAAAGGATTGGCTGCCCTTACGTGGAAAGGGCTGGGAGATAATCTGGTTCTTCACCACAATGTGAGGTATCTGTGACTTAATTTGAACAGCTTCCCGAGAGAGTTGTGCAAAAATTTCTTTACACAAGAGAACATTTTGTGCTGCTTCTAATTTTGTTTGCCAATGTGGGGAACCTGAAAGACAGGATATATATAAAAGAAGACTATAAATGGTAATCTGAGTATATACAGGTTCAGAAAACATTTTATTATAGCATGTCCTTTCCAAAATATAAAAATTATTACTTCCTTTATACAAAGAAAATTGGTTAATCAGTTTAACAAATTACATATAGCACATTTCTACTTGTTCTTACACCAAAATACCTACTTTTATCTATCTATATTTATCTTTAGCTTATTTGTACATGTACATAAGCTCGGTTAAGACTAAAAGTTAGAGAATAGAATATAACTATACCTGGTTTGGATTTGGGCAAAGGTCGTTTGAAGAGATTAACTGTACCAAGTTCACCTATGTCTGGAGCCTGTTTTTGAATGGAAACCTATGTGACAATAAATCACACACACGCGCATACGTTAGCAAATTACCTTGTGGGCTATAATTAAGAAATTACTTGAAAAATACTTCGGCAAATACCTTGATATATGCAGATCCCTCTAAATCACTAGGAATTTGGACATCAAGGGGACAATAATCTTCAGGTATCTTCTTATCCAGATCAATATCTGTATTCTTTATTACTTCAAATGTACCATGATGGGGAAAGAGAGATCCTGGTAGGGTATTAAAAAGAGGACTATAAAAAGCAGTTTACATATTTAGTATACATTACTAAGTACATAATATTTCACATTCACATCACTGAATCACAAATTAAGGTCCCACCATATCATATGTTTCAGTGGAAAAAGGGAAGGGATAGTGAGCAAAGGAAAGAATGGAAGCAAGAAAGAGAGTTTTTATTACCTTAAAAAATAACACTTCTAATGCTATCATTATAAGAGAAGCCTCATGAACCATCTGAATTGTTTTATTCCAATGGAGTTTTGATGAAATGAATGTACTTTTAGCAAGTACTTCCTCAGGTTTAAATCTTGGAGATTAAGTACTTCTGGAGTTCAGAAGGCTGCAGCTGAAGTGTTCTGAATCCAGGATACACTTTCTTCAAGCACTTCCTAGATTTTCATATGATGTCTTTTTATTCAGTTCAGAAGTTTTGGTAAGTTGTTTTTGGGTGCTGAATTATATAAGTGGATGGTTAAAAGTAATTGCTGTTTTACATCAAGGGAATATTGTCAAGATCTTGCAATTATAAACAAATTAATCATATCCTTTTAATATCATGGGTGACTATCCCATAGAGAGAAATTAGGGAGCGTATTTGCACAGAATTATTTGTTGCAAAGAACTTACAATGTTAACAGCCAGAAAGTAGAGCTTCTGCAGACAGTCTAATAAAATGTAAAAATGGCTTTGTCATCTTGAATCCATTTTTGTAATGGGATTCTTGCCTTCCGAATTCAAAATTTCCCAATTCACATCAATGCTGAGACACGTAGGTCCTCCAATATTTGACTTCACCACATCAGCTTACCTTCCTTTAATTTTAGAATAATGATGACTTACTTTATCAAATGAATTATTTTAAACTATTGATCTATTATTATCTCAACAATCACAGCCAGGGCTCCTTGCATTACCCCTTGGCATTCAAAGCCTTTACCCAATTAAGCTGTGAATCTTACAAACTTTTATTGTGTAGTCCTCTGCATACACTTCAGCAGCTTAAAGGTATTACCATAAATACCTTGAGAAACCTGCTTTTATAGCTCAACAACAAAGAATGTATACCAAAGATGTGAATTCAAGATCATCAAACTTTGGTGTAATTCCAAAAGTATTCAATATATTCCTTGCAGCCTTGAATAGTGGGAAAATGGTAGGCAAGGTGTTTTCACCATCCTCTCTCTTCACCTAGGATGTGAAGAACAGCTTAGTAGACTGAAGGGAGGGGACAGGGAAAAAAAAAAAAAAAAGAGTAGGGTTACAGGAAAGCCCCTAATTGCTGAGTCCAGTCCCACCTCCTTACTTCTGACAAAAATGTCAATCATAGTTCAGAATGTCTTAACACATAAACCCTATCTCTGAACTTTCTGTTAAATATATCTACAAGGTTTTCAAAATGAATAAAAATGATACATATATATTTATATATGCTATAAGATTAATTTTGGCTTAATTTAAGCTTCTTCAGGCTTACATGTACAGAAATTAAAACTTCAAAAAACAAAACAAGGACAAAGCAGGAAAAAAAAGAAAAAATATTAAAATTTCAAAATAAAACTGAGAAACAATATATTATAAAATATATAACATTACAATCAACTTTGTAGGGTTTTTTTGATAAACTATAGTCTAAACACAGTTTTTAACAATCTATACCTGCACTTCTGTAGCTGAGATCTCCAAGAATTTTATCTCCAACTTTTCTAAGTTTCCAGTGTTGCCTTAATCTCAAAAGCTCAGAGTTGAAGTCTCTTTGTAGCTTATTTTCTTGATTTTCTGTAACTGACTTAGTCAGTCTTTCTGCCCCCTTCAAAAGGATTTGTGCTGCTCCAGCAAGTGACTTCTTTTTAGATATCAACTGCAACGTCTGAGGATTCTATCAAAAACAATCCAAAAGTGTAGTTCTGTATTATTTTTAAATGATTTAAAAATGACACATTTTTTCAATAATAACATATACTCAAGAGAAGATTTTGAAATTAAAGCAAAGGGGAAAAGTACACACAATAATATTTTGTTTTGTTTTTAAATAACCTCAACTAGTTCTTTGGTCAACTCAGATAAGGCTTATCTTAAACCAACATACCAATAGTGGACTAGTGGACTACCATTCAGAACTGACCACCGCATCAACTCTTTCCAGCCTAGGTTAGGTTCCCTCTCCTTTTGGGTACTGCCATTCCTCCCCTATGTACTGACACTCCCCACTCATGTGCATACACTTTTGTGGCCCTCATTAAACTTCTGATTAAGGTATATAATCTCTACTTGAATGTAATCTAAATGATGGCAGTAACCATCATATTCACAGACCCTAGAACAATGCCTAGTTTATTATATTTGATTTAATGAATAAATGAATGACTCCACCGAGTATAGCTGTCAAATTATCTTGTATTATAGCAAACTACCTCAGAGCCTTTGAAATTAATACTGAAACCATGCTGAGTAATATTAAATGTACTTCAGTGAATACTAATTTTTGAAAAACTGGGAAGAAATAAAAATCTGTGTTGTATATCTATATGAGTACATACATAAATACCTATAGTCACCACCAATTTATATATCACATTAATCAGATATACATCCAAATAAAAAGCTTTTTGGGTATGTAAAAGTCATTAAGTTTCATAACAATGTCACAATTATCTTTTGATTGTGTTAGGGAACCTAATTCTGTTCTTGAAGAGCTCAAGAAATTCTGAAGACCCCTTTGTGGGAAAAGCACAGAGGTGGAGACTATGAGGGAGGTGCTAGAGGTCTCAACCTGGCTCTCTAGCCACTGGCTTTACTGCAATCTAAACACACCCCTCATCTTCCTGGGCCCTAGTTCTCTCTCTGTACAATGAAGAAAGCAGACTTAAAGGTTTCTAGGAAGGCTACCAGAGCAATGTTTCTAGATTCTGAAACAATTACCACGTGAGTATTTATATTACTTTATTTTATTTATAAGTGGGGGTCTTACAATCATTACTTCCTCTCTGTGCCACTAATTTGGTTATGGTCCTGATGCCTATTTTCTTTAAAAACCTTCTTGGCTGTCCTCCCTGATTTCAGACTCTTCATTCAGCAATTCATCTTTTTGCTGCCTCCCTTTCATCTCCTAATATTCAAAACTTGAATATATCGGATCTCAGTAATTCTACCTTGCTTTCAATATCCTCCACAATTTGGCCTTTCTGATTTTTCTAACCAGGCCCTAAACAGGAGGGAAGGGGATTAGGGGAGAAAATTGATACTTAGAGAAAATAACTTTTTCAAGGTCACAGGGCTAACTGAAGGCAGAGAGAGACAGGATTTGAATCCAGGTCTGTTTGACCCTAAAGCTATTTTTATCATCCCTCCCCCCCTTTTTTTTGTCTTTTCAAAGTCATCATTTTTTAAAAAAGATTTTATTCATTATTTTAGACAGAGAGGAAGGAAGGGAGGAAGAAAGGGAGAGAAACATCAACATGTGGTTGCTTTTCACCTGCCTCCAGCTAAGGACCTGGCTGGAGACCTGGCTTGCAACCTGGTTACGTGCCCTGGCTGGGAATTGAACCAGTGACCTTTGGGTTCGCATGCCAGTACTCAGTCCACACCAGCCAGGGCCTATCATCACATTTTTGCTACTATATTATAGACCAAGGATGAAGGCTGTAAGAATTTGTTATGCTTTTGTTTTGAACCAGTTAGTCTTTTAATCTTCATCCCGTTTTAATTTTACATGAAAGGAAAAGGGATAATAAGCATACAGCTTCAAAAATGATCTTAGGACTTAACAATGATACCACTATTCACTTAAAGCCCGCAAATACCTGTTTTGGAGAAAATCCATCCTGAGAAACAGGATCAAGAGTCATAAATTTCTTATCCCTAACAATACTGAGAACATCATAGAGAACACACATCTCTGTCAGGGCACTTCTCAAATTGTTTCTCACTGAGTCCCAAGGCCAAAGGGAAGGTTGAAATTTTACCAAACCTAAAAAAGAGAAAAAAGACATGAATATTAGTTAAAATAAATAGAAGATAGGAAGCTCATTCAGAGGTTTTAAGGTACTAAAAGAAGAAATGATAAATTTTATTTCAAAATTTTCTTTTTATCCTATGCACTCCACCCTTTCTTGAATCTGTGTTCACATGCTAAGTTAGCATTCCTATAAAGATAAAACAAATGAAATACCCAATTTCCATTGGTTAAGTTGAACATTACAACATGATAGTAGGCATTCAAATATATTTTAAAATTTATGATGACCTTTGTAATAACCTTTTCTCTTCTAGCTTTTAAAATGCGAATAAGTAATCACAGAATTTTCAAAATACGGTAAAGTAGAAAAATAAAAAAAACCTATAATGGCAGCACTTAGATATTAAACACTACTGACACATCTTCCAATTTCTTAATCATTTTTAAAAATTTACTTTTAAAATTAAATTTCATGAACATATGCTTCCTGTATAGAGTTCAAACAATAGAGGGTTACAGTGTAAAAGGTAAAAAGTGTTCCTTTATTCCCCACCCCTGATTCTATCCCCTCCTGAAAGGTAATCACTATTAACAGTTGGGGTGTACCTACCTATGTTTTTCTATGCATGTACATACATATACTCCCATAGCTCTGTTACTTGATTTTGCTTCTATTCTATTGTATTCTATTTCATTTTAAACACGTATCCATAGCTTAGGGAAGGCATCTGTTTTCCTGGCACAGGACCTAGAATTTCTTCTATGGCTACTTTTTTTAAATAAAGATTTTATTTATTTATTTTTCTAGAGATAGGAAGGGAGGGAGAAGGAATGGGAGAGAAACATCCAAGTGAGACAGAGACATCAATTTGTTGGAAGGGTAGAACACATATCCCAAGCATGCACCTGACCAGGAGTTGAACCAGCAACCTTTTGCTCTGTGGTACAAAGCCCAACCAAATGAGCACACAGGTCAAGCAAGACCCTACTTTATGTTTTAAAGACACTCCCATATCAGCAAAAATTGATCTATTTCATTCTTTTAACAGAGTATGATATTCTAAAGTATGGCTGTAAGTTTAACCATTACTATTTATTGGACATGTAAACTGGTTCCAACAGTGCTAGTAGCAGTAAACATCTTGATTATACCTTCGTGTACATGTAGGTTTTCTGTAGGTTAAATTTTAGTCATAATATTAGTGGGTCAAAAGAGATGCATATTTAGCCCTGACTGGTATGGCTCAGTGGGTTGGGTATCACCCCATGGACTAAAAGGTCACTGGTTCAATTGCCTGTCAGGACACATACCTGGGTTGCCCCACAAGAGTCCTAGGTGGGGGCATGGGAGAGGCAACCCATTGATATTTCTCCTATCTTCCCCTCTCTCTAAAAATACATAAATAAATCTTTTAAAAAAGAGATGCATATTTAAAAGTATTGACATGTGTTAAATTGCCAAATTGTCTTCCAAAAAGGCTCTATCAATTCATATTCCCAGCCCTGGATTAAGGATTTTTTACATTTTTGCTAATCTTACAATAGTTAGTTTGCCTCTCCCTACTAATGAAATGTAAAGTCATTCCTCTGTTAGTTGAATGTTTATATCTTTGGCCTATTCTTCCAGTTGAGTTGTCTTTTTCTTGCAGGCTGAATATGAAGGGATATCAACTACTGTGTGTCATATATGCTGCAAATATTTATCCCAGTTTGTCACTTACCTTTTTAGTTTACAGCCTTTTTCCATTATTATTATTTAAAATTTTATGTAATTAATATAGCTTTTCCTTTACAACTTGCATTTCCTATCTTGCTTAAGGTTTCTCCTACTCCTAAAGTTATATGATTGTAACTTTCTTCCAATATTTTGTTTTATTCTCTTCATTTGCATGTCAATCCTTGTGGAAATAATTTTTGTGTGAGGTATGAGGTGGTACTTGACTTTGATTCCCAAATGGACCCCCAATTGTCTTAAGAACACTGGCCTGAAATTCCATCCTAAAATTCCCATTTATACAGGATCTGTTGCCCATAACTAAATTAAGAATTGTGACTATTTTTCACCCTTGACAATGGTAAGAACCCCAAAACCACTCATCCTTTTTCTACAATTCTCTAACTAATCCCCCTCCTTCCAGTTTTGTTTTCCATTGACTAGCATCCCGAGTAATCTTTTTAAAAATCACCCGCTAAAATCCTTCACAAGCTTTCAGTGGTCCTTATGATAAATGCTAACTGCGCGTCCTGGCCTGGCGGCTCCGCCCGACTTGGCCCCGCCCACTCTGGAACCTTATCTCTTACTCCGTCAATCAAACCTCTCCTCAGTCGGTGTTAACGATCGGCATTCACAATGCAGAGGAACAAAGTACTAAGCTCGCACAGCGAAGTGGCAGGTCCAGAAATGAACTATGGGGCTCTTAACCAGCATGCCAAGTGACAAAAACTCTGTTAAAAACCTACTTAGGAACAGTGCCTTAAACGCTCCCACACACAACCACCTGCAGAAAGATACGGGCTATTGAATCAATCAGTGCCCCAGGTCGTCCGGCTACGGAACCCAGAGAGAACACACAACTGCTCCTCTCCGTGGGTGCTACTTTCAGGAAGGCAGCATCCCACCTCGCACACAAACGGCAGTGTCATTTCTCGGGCGGGTCCCGGGAACCCCGACCCAGCCCGGCGGACGCGAGCACTAGACCCGGGCCTTACCTTCCTCGTCGTCCGGGTCCGCGCTGGAGCCGGCGCCCGCCCAGTCCGGCGCCTCGCCCTCGGTCCCCGCCGCCTCCTCCTCCTCGGACCCCGAGCCCTGGCTAAAGTCGATGCGCTGCGCCAGACGCGCCAGGTTCTGCGACATGGACAGCGGCTGCAGGTACGTCTCGGTGCCATCTAGGCCGACCTCCTGGACCTGCTTCTCGCAGGCCGACTCGATGCTGATCCGCACGGCGCGCACCCCAGACATCCCGGCGGGGTGGGCAGGCGGCGGGAACACCCCCGCACTCGCCAAAAGCCAAGCTAGGAAGCAGAAACGCCTCCGCGGGGAGCCGGAAACGTGGGAACCGCGGTGCCTCCGCTGGCCCTCAGGCAACCCGACGCCGCTCTGAAGCCGGAAACAAAGCTCTGGGCCCGGTAACTTTCCCAGAATGCACCGCAGGACCCTCTCGGCTCTAAGGCTCCAGGAAAGAAATGGACAAAGCGCGGGCGCCGGGGTTTCCGGGCCAGAACTTCCGGTGAATCCCGTGGAAGCGTCGGGGAAAAGCACCTGGCTGCTGGGGACGTTGGAAGCTAGTGGGAGGTGGGGTGGGGGTGTCCCGGAGCCGAAAGTGTAGACAGGCTGGTCCCGGTGAACGTCTATGTTTTAGGTTTTCCTTGTTTGAAAGTAGTGGAGGAAGGAAAGCTGAAGAAGACCTAAAAGAGGTAGGAAAAAAGGAATGAATGGGTCCCTGGATCTTAGCAATGAGAGCGTCTCTGGGAATGCTGTGATGTTAGGTCTTACACCTAAAGACATGTCTGAAGAGTTACAAAATAGGGCGCAGGTCATGGAAAACAATTATCTGTGTTTATACTTCATCATTAGTTTATCCTTCAAAATTACTTAATAGTTGATCCGCTGCTTTCCTCTTAGTTGTAAATTCCACGATGGCGACGATCTCCAGCAAACATAATAGACACTGGTATGTAATGTGTGCCTAATACATGTTTATTTTATGCCTGAGTGACTGAGAATAAGTAATATTTAAAAGATTAAGAAACAGCGGCCCTGGCAGGATAGCCCAGTTCGTCCTGGTGGTGCAGGGTTGTGGATGCAATATCCCCATGTTCAGGGCACATAGCGTAGCCAACCAATAAATAACATGAATAAATGTAACAACAAATTGGTGTCTCTCTCTCACTGCTCCCCATTCTCCCCCTTCCTACCCCTCTCTCTAAATCAACTTTTTAAAGAAGTGTTGGTATAACTTAAGTCCCTGAGTCCCCCCGAAAGTTATTTCATTAGTAATAATAGTTCCACCAGGAAGAATGGATTATTTTGTTACAAAACTCTACTTAGTGTAAGGAATTATGTTTACAATTTATAAATCTTTCCAAGTTTTGTTCTGACCTAAGTTTTTGAAAGCTACTTTCCAGCTCTGGCTAGTGTAGCTCAGTGGATTGAGTGCAAGTCCAAGAATCAAAAAGTCACAGGTTCATAAAAAAAAAAAAAAAAGTCACAGGTTCAGTTCCCAGTCACGGCACATGCCTAGGTTGCATGCCAGGTCCCCATTTGGGTGGCTGTGAGAGATAACCAATCAATACATCTTGTATTTCTCCCCTACTCTTTCTTCCTCCCTTGCCCTCTCTCTAAAAATAAGTTAATTAATTAATTAAAAATAAAATCCTACTTTCCAAAGGTATTTAGGAAAATTAGGATGCCTGGTGCCAGTCTCTACTGAAACAATATATATGGTAGGGTGTGTGTCGGGGGTGAATTTTTAAGAGTAACCTATTTTTGGCAAGCACATTTAAGAACTGTGCTTACTCTGCTTACTCATTATGCCAATATTTGTACAACGTTTCAATATTTTAAATTTAATATTTATCATCAGCGCTGTTTAGGCCAGTTGTTATGTTAAGTGTTTTAATTATATTTCTCATTTTATCTTTATAAGGTGCCCATAATAGTTATGTAGTTTGGCTTGGGCATCTGCAGTCTTTCTGGGCTTATTCACACACTTGAGGGCCAGCTGATCTAGAGTAGGCTCAGCTGGTTGATTCTACGTCAAGTTTTAAGTCTGCAGATCATTCATGTGACTCTGCACCATGTCTCGTTCTTCTTATACTAGCAGGTTGGTCAGGGTATGTTCTGTGTATGGCAATGGCAGAGGTACAAGAGGTAAGCCTTATCTGCATTACATCTCTAATATCTACAGTCCCATGGCCAAGCCCAAAAGTCAAGGATGGGAGAGGGATACACTTAGCTTTCTTACTTGCAGGAACTGCGGAGTAATGTGGAAATGGATGGTATGAGGGGAGGAGCAGAACCAACAATCTGTCATATATGCAAAATCTATTTACATTCTCCTACCTCATACCATAAATAAAAATAAATTTCAAATGTTTTAAAGAGCTAAGAAAAGAGTGAAGTCTTCTGCAGACTTCTGCAGATACATGTGAAACTAAGTCTTGCTTAGCAGGGAGTGTTCATGAAAAATATTTGTCAGATTTGAGGCTTCATGGAGCTCAGATCTTTCAAAACAAAGAACTGAATTCCTTACCATCTTTCAGGGCTGAGGAGACAGAGATTTGCAAGACTCTCAAAACCTCAGAAGAGACAGGAGGACTAACAAGCTCTAAGCAGGGGTGGCCCAAGTGTTATTTAAATTTAAAATGCCCAACCTCAAACCAGCTTAATCTCTGATTACATTGAGGTAATGAGTCTCTCATCTGCCTAACAAAAGAAGAGTGAAAGATATCATCTAGAATACACAATATATATCTTATAATAATAGTAGTAGTGGATATGTAAAGAGGCAGGAAAGAGTGACTGATAATCAGAATAAAAAACAATAGGAACATATTCATGGATGATCAAACCACTGGAGATGGGAGACAGGGACTTTAACTAATATGTTAAAGGAAATAGAGGAAAATGGATGAAAAGGTGAGTTTGACAGAAAATTTCAATCTATAAAAAAAGAAATGTACATTCTAGATTTTTAAAAAGCTGAAATCATAAGTAATCCATAGGATAACTTTACTAAGAGATTTGGCATAACACAACATAGGATCAGTGAACTCAAAGGCTGGTCAATGGAAAAACCCCAAACAACACACTGAACATTATGTAAGATAATTTGGGGGACACATTCAAAATTTTTATAGGCTAATTAAGGCTATAAGAGAATACTATAAATGCACACTTTTCCTGCTTCCTCTAGCCATAATACCAGTTTTTGTTCATTTTAGCCCCTCACACCCCATGCTGCAATGCAGTTCTTCACAGCTCCGGCCAGCCTGGTGAAATGCCAGGGGAAAAGAGAGAGAAATGGAACCAGAAGAGGCCTATTTACTGATTTCTCTGAAATCGTTTTGCTGGATTTTCTCTTGGTGTTATAGGTGTTTAGCCTTTAGGCAGTGTTTCAAAAAAAAAAAAAAAAAAAAAAAAAACAAAGGAAGAAAGAAAGGAAGAAAGAAAGAAAAGGAACAAAGGAAATGGAAAAAATGGATACTTTCACATTGTGGCTTCCTGGGGCTGTCTTCCCTGGTTCTCTGGCCAGTAAGGACTTCTCTTGGGGATTTTCTACCTGTGCCTGTTGTATGGTGTGACCCAGGTCACCTCTGGTCAAATTTAGGAGATAAGAAAGGAAAGGAAAATCAGGAAACTCATTATCATATTATTCATTCTTCAAGATCTAATTTCCCTCTTCAGCTGGCCTGCTATGGCTTAATTTTCAAGTGTTCTGAGCATTGCTTTTTGCATTTTGTCAAAAGTGTCGTATTTTGTAATTGTGGTAGAAATATGCTGTTGTCAGCTTGTTGCATCTTGGCCGGTACCAGAAGTTCATGTGGTTTTATTTTTATTTTTTTTAATTTAATTTATTATTTCCAGAGAAAGGGGGAAGGGAGAGAGGCAGAGAGGGAGAGAGACATCAATGTATGGTTGCCTTTTACCTGCCTCCAGCTACAGATCTGGCTGGAGACTTGGCTTGCAACCTGGTTATGTTGCCCTGGCTGGGAATCGAACCAGCGACCTTTGGGTTCGCAGGCTGGCACCTTATCCACTGAGCCACCAGCCAAGGCATTCATGTGTTTTTAAATTTTATTTATTTTATTTTATTTTTAAAAATATTTTATTCATTATTTTTAGAGAGAGGGAAAGGGAAAGAGGCAGAGAAGGAGAAAAACATCAATGTATGGTTGCCTTTCACCTGCCTCCAGTTGGGGACCTGGTGGGAGACCTGACTTATAATCTGATTATGTGCCCTGGCTGGGAATCGAACCAGCAACCTTTGGGTTCGCAGGCTGGCACCTTATCCACTGTGCTACCAGCCGGGCATGTGTTTTTTTAAGTTTATTTGTGTGTTTGTGATATGCAGATTCCTTTAATGTACAGTACCTTATAGGCTAATACTAAAGGACTTACCCTAGTTTAATTACTTGTTCATATGTCAGCCAGTGTCCCCACTAGACAGAACTCTGCTGAGGCAGGGACCATGTCTTCTTCATCTTTGTTTTTTCGTTTTTTTGTTTTAAGATTTTATTCATTTATTTTTTAGAGAGAGGAGAAAGGAGGGAGAAAGAAAGGGAGAGAAACATCAACATGTGTGAGATACATCCATTGGTTGCCTTGTCCCCCAACTGGGGACCTGCCCTGCAGTCCAGGCATGGACTGGGAATCAAACCTGCAACTACCTGGTTTGCAGGCGGGTGTTCAGTCCACTAAGCCACACCAGCCATGGTGCAGAGACTATGTCTTATTCATCTTTGTATATTCACAGTGCCTGGCACATTGATGATGCTCAGTAAATTGCTGTTATGATAGAAGAGGCCACACAGAGACTTCACAGATAATCTAAAAGGAAGCTGGGGTTCTAAAACCAAAAGCAAAAGGGGAGTCTGCCTTTAGAGATCTACCTTGCAGTGGCAAATACTAGGTTTGCTAATGCACTTAATCCCAAGCATCATTCTAAACTTAAAGAAGTCAGGCTTCTTTGCTGTAGTTAACATACTTTTGAAAAATAGAATGTTTTAAAAACATAGGACATATTAGAGAAAAAGGGCCAAAGGTAGGAAGGAGTTCCAGAACAGTAACCATCCATAGATTTGCCCAAGAACTATACCAGATTCTCTGTAGAATACCCAGTTTTTTTGTATTTGATGATTATCTGTCAGCTTGTGCTCTCATTTTAGGTTTGGAAGGATGATGTAAATGGGTCTGGTCTTGAAGCATTTTGGACTTGTATCTGTCAGCAAAAAGTATTTCAGCTGACATCCTTAATATAATGTACTTTAAGACATGTATGTACTGGGTGGAGGGGGGCAAAGGGGGACAAATTGGAACAACTGTAACAGCAAAATAAATAAAATATATTAATAAAAATATTAAAGAAAAAAAAATGTATGCAGGCCCTGGTTGGTAGTACAATGGATAAGGCGCCAGCCTGTGAACCCAAAGGTCACTGGTTTGATTCCCAGCCAGGGCACATAACCAGGTTGCAAGCCAGGTCTCCAGCCAGATCCATGGCTGGAGGCAGGTGAAAGGCAACCAACCATACATTGACATTTCTCTCCCTCTCTTCCCCTCTCCCTTCCCCTCTCTCTGGAAATAATCTTAAAAAAAAGAAAAAAAGAAAGAGATTATGCAAAAATAGAAATAAAAAATGGATGTAATAAAATATGTAGACAGACATTCTTAGAAAGTCTTGTGCCCTTGCTGTGGTTTATGTGCTCCACTTTGTAGAAAAGTGGTGGAAAGGAAAAGACACTCTATCGTCAGGGGAAGAGACCCTGGACTTTTACAGAGAATCCAGCCCATTTTCAGAGAAATCAAATGGGATGCAAGCAGCCTTAGAGTGGGGCCCAAGGTCATTCACTGTGTAAGTATTTTAATGTAGCCTAAGTTCTCATCTTAGGTCCTTAAGGAAACTTCTAGGGACCTCAGGCATGACCTCAACAGGCAAGTCTGCAGGCAGGCAGCTCACTTCCCTCAAAGGCTGTGATCCTCAGGAACTCAGCCTGGCTCCTGGCTTCCTGTTTAGAACAGAGTCATAGCCCCCTCTGCAGTTAGTTCTACCTTCACTTTTCCTCCCTCACTGAATGCAGCCCTCTCTGCCTGTTAATACAACTTTTTCAGAGCCAAAACCTCTTAACCCTTTACCTGCACTTTGATTTTTCTTCACTACCCCACCGTGGGACTTGAAAAATAAGCTTGTTATTTCATTAATAATGTGCCTAAAAAGAATTTACTAGTATTTAAGACAAAGAAATTGAGCCCTGGCTGATGTGGCTCAGTGGATTGAGGGCTGGCCAATGAAACACACGGTCGCCAGTTCGATTAAGTGTCTGGGTTGTGGGCCAGGTCCCCAGTTGTGGGGGTGTGCAAGAGGCAACTGATAGATGTATCTCTGGCACATTGTTATTTCTCTCCCCCTTCCTCCCTTACCCTCTCGCTAAAATTAAATTAAAATGTTTTAAAAGACAAATAAATTGGTATTGCGTGGTTCAGTCTTAATACATAGATACTCATGCATTTCATAGAAAAACATCACATGGTATTTTGTTATTAACATTTTCACATCCTTCCCAAAGGCAAATAGGATATTCTTACCCAACATTATCATTAATGGAGGTCACAGAACAATAGGTAACTCCTTAGGAAAAAAGTGGTATTATCTCTAGGAATTGAATGTCAATATATCAGAAACGAGTTCTAACCAAGTCAGAATAAAAGGGAAATATTTAATTTAAAAAATAATTAAGCATTAATTACCCAACCATAATTCTTTAGTAGAAACTTTAAAGATATCTTAAGAAAATATGTTTAAAAATATGTACAAAAGAACATACTTTTTAAAAGGAGATTCAGCCCTGGCTGATGTGGCTCAGTGGATTGCGTGCCAACCTGTCAGCCAAAAGGTCACTGGTTCAATTCTGGGTCAGGGCACATGCCTGGGTTGTGGGCCAGGTCCCCAGTAGGGGGCGTGGGAAAGGCAACCAATCTACATATCTCTTGCACATTGATGTTTCTCCCTCTCCTCTCCCTTCCTCTCTCTATAAAAAATAAATCTTTTTTTTTAAAGGAGATTCACTTTGTATTTAGGAGTTAAAAAGACAGTAACAAGAAACATTTGTGTCTTCACACCTACCTTAGGAAATAAAGCATACTGATCTAAAGCTCCTTTGTACTCTTCCTAGTTCACATCTTCCTCCCTCCTCCTAGAATAACTATGACTTGTCATTTCCAAGTGTCTTTAAACCTGTCTTTTATTGTTGTGAAATAGAGCACCCCAAAACTCACAGGTTTAAAACCGCAATCATGCGTAGGAAGCATGAAGCATCAGTGGGTCCTAGGGGTTGGCTGACCTAAGCTGAGCTTCTGCTCTCTCCCAGATACTGGTTGGCCTATTGGTCCCTCACTATCTTGTAAAATCTTTAGCTCCTTCAAGGAGGTATTTTCATATTTTTCCAGCTTTTAAAATTTGTCTTTAGTGAGATGATTTGTCTAAATTATTTAATCTACTATTACTGCAAGTAGAAACCTTAACATTTAACACTGGCCATTGGGTTTTTTTTTTTTTCCCAAATGTTAGTTCATAACTTCTGCCTGTTTTTCTATTGGGTGTTTGTCTTTTCCTTATTGATTTGGAGAAGTTCTTAATGCATTCTGAATAGAAGCTGAATTTCATCAGATATGTTTTGAAATTAGATTTTCTCAGACTGCAGTCTGCCGCCTTCTTGAGCTATAGTTTGATAAAAAGTATTGCATTTTAATATCATCAGATCAGATTTATCTATCTTTTCTCTAATAGTTTGTGCCTTATAGTCTTTAGGAAATCCTTCTATATCCATAAGCCATAAAGATATTCTTTTATAGTTTCTTCTAAAACTTTAAAAATTAAAAAATTTAACATTCACATGTAAGTCTCTAATTTGCCTAGTGTTGAGTTGAAGCCAATTTTATTTTTTCATATTAATAACTGGTTGTGGCAGCACTATTTGAATACATTTTCCTTCATTCATTGATCTGTCAAAAAATTCAAATATCTACATATGTGAGGATCTGTTTGTGGCCTTGGTTTTTTCTGTTCTGTTGATTTGATTGTCTATCATTGTGCCAAAATCACAGTTTTACTTTTAATAAGTTTATACATTTTGATATCTATGTATCAAATGCCTGTGGCCTAGTTGTCTTGAAATTTATCTTGGCCCTTTATAAGTATCTCATATATATTAGAATCAACTGGTGGTGAAGTTCTGTGAAAAGCCCTACTAGAATTAGATTGGCATGGAGTTCAATTTATAGTTTTGAGAAGAGTTACTACTTTAATGAGATTGCATCTTCTTGGTTATAACTATTTTTGGCTCTTCTTTAAGTTTTCAACAGTTTTATAATTTTATCATAAGGGTTATATATAGTTTTTTGTTAAATAAAAATATTGCTAAAGCCCTGGCTGGTGTAGCTCTGTGAATTGAGTACCAGCCTGTGGACTGAAAGGTTGCTGGTTTGATTCCTGGTTAGGGTACATACCCAGGTGGCAAGCTAGGACCCCAGTTGGGGACATGAGAGAGGCAACCAATCTGTATTTCTCTCACACATTGATGTTTTTCTCCCTCTCTTCCTCCCTCCTTCCTCTTCTCTCTAAAAATAAATAAAATATTTGAAAAGATTCCTATGGCTTGTACCTGTGCATAAAATAAAATCCAAACTTTAAGAATATAAATAAAATATATTGCTATGTACTATTGATAACATTGTAATTGATATCTTTTCCACATTCATACTTTTGTTTCTTGTTAGTATGTAGAAATACAACCCATTATATATTTATTTTACATTAAGGAACCTTTTTGAGCTCAGTCCAATAAGTTCACTGTAGATTCTCTTTGGTTTTCTAAAAGGTCAACCATGTTTTCTATTAAAAAGCGTATTTTTTATTTTTTATTAATTACACTTGTTTTTTATTTTCTGTTCTTTTTCCTAGTTGAAACTCCAATGGTTAATGATACTGGACATCCTAGTCACAGTCTTAATTTCAAAGTGAATGTGTCATTAACATCATTTTATGACTATACGGGGGCGGGGGCAAAAGTAGGTTTACAGTTCTTCTAGTATTTTCGTGTGTGTGTGTGTGTGTGTGTGTGTGTGTGTGTGTGTGTGTTCCCCAGAGAATCTTATTATGGCCTCCTTGCTGTGTTTGCTGTTTCTTGAACATAACAAGTTCTCTTCTGCCTCCAGGGCTTTGAATCTGCCAGGATACCTTTCCAAATAACTTCATGTCTCACTCCCTCATTTCCTTCAGGTCTTTGCTCAAATGTCTCTTTATCAGAGGTTTTTCCTGATCTCCCTACATAAAGTATGTAATAGAGAGTCTGATTCCATTTTTGATGTTTGACTGCTTAGCTATTAAGCCTTCCCCCTTCTCCACATTTGCACACTGATAAGATTGTGGGAACTCTTTCCTTGGTCACCTGCAAACTGCATGAAAAACCATCACTCTGGCCTCCCTTCTAACCACCATAAAAAAAGCCCCAAGCCAGTCTTTCCCTATTTTCTCAAACTATTTTTGAATTTGCTTGGGAGCTGCCCTCCTTTCCCCAGAAAGCCTCATTTCACAAACAATAAACACTTTTTCATACTGTGTGTGTGTGTGTGTGTGTGAGAGAGAGAGACTTTAATCTTAACATCAAAACCAAATTTTTTATCAGTCTCAATATCTGAACCCAATTTTAGATGGGGTTTTCATTCTGTTTCAGTGTAGGATGGCCACAACAAAATAGCATCCCCCTTTACAGTCTGGGGGACCCTCAACACGCAGAGATCCCTCGGTGCCACAGATAAAGTGAGGACTTCCCAGGCAGCTTGTATAAGGGGAGCAGGGAAGACCTGCTAGTGTCCTGGGAGACAAAAGCCTCAATAGCCTTTCTCCAAGGTCTCTTTATTGAGTATGGTAAGCTTAAGAGCATATGGCATGCACATAAAGCTTATGAATGATAAACAGTGCTGATTACAGATACTGTTCAGGAATAACATTGGAAGGAATAGGGTAACAATTGAAGGCACACTGAGATCTCACTCAGTTCAGGGTATGTTGGAATGCAAAGACTTTAGATGACCATAAAATAGAGAGGGTGAGTTCATTTCTGGGTTAAGGTTTAACATCTGTTGCTGGTACAATAAACCAATCAAGGGAGGTAAAAGCATAGGGCAAGCTTCAGCAGTTATATGGAATATTCTTATGGCCAGATTTACACCGGGGTCCCCTGGTTGGAGCATCAAGGCCTCTATGCACCCAGCTTTCCTGGCTTTCCGGTCAGGTCTTACAGGCTTGGCCTGGTCTGCATGGGGGCTTCATGCCCCAACACCTTCCCAGGGGGACCCCGAAAACAGTCCATCCAATGTTCTACTTTTCTTCATAGCACTTATTACCACCTGACATATAGTTGCTTATTATTTGTCTTCTCTAGTATATAAATGATTGAATGATAAATCCCAGCATCTAGTGAAGTATCTGGCATAATGATTCACCCATTCATTCATTCAACCAGTATTTACTGAATGCCTACGTAGGCTAGGCACTGTTAAAGGTACTAGTGCTATAGCAGTGGTCAAAGCCTTTGCCCTTGCTGTGCTTACATTCCAGGGGACAGGGTAGGTATTCAATACCTATTGGTTGAATGAATGAATACTAATACATTTTTTTTGTCTGGAAGCAGAATATTTAAAAGAAACACAACATCATTATGAATATATTATTTTTATTCATTTTTTGCTACAAACTAGTACTTATTAAAAAAATACTTAGTAATTTATACTCCAAGGACATGTTACAGCTGTTATCCAAAGGAGACAATCAAAAATATTTTTTGAAGATTAATTATGTGCTTAGTACTGAAGAGCTCCTAAATCTGCACATGATTGGCATTAGTAAGTTAGAGAGTTAATTTCTGGCTAATGATTATAGAAGAACACTGAGGAAAATTTCAACCATTATAATCAGTAATAGTATAATTTTGTATTTCTCAAAGAACAGTTGTCATGTTTAGCAACAGCCTCACTTAAAAATTAAAATGTACTCACTTTAATGTATATTTTGATGCTGTTCCCTTTCCCTTATAAGCAATCAATAAGGCACAAACTGCTTCCAGTTGGCCATCCAAACAAAGGAGGAATCCTGGCTAACCATCTAGGTGCTAATGTTTGTGAAAGGCAATTTGGAAACTCTGAGTAGGGTTGAACTTCAAAAAGGGGTGAAGTTCCTCCCTCTGACTATCTTATTCCATTAAAAAAGTGCACTCTGACTTCTAAAATGAATTTTTAAAATTCAATGCAAAGATCAACAACTATCAAAGCTCCCAACACTGATGTTTCTAATATCCAATTAGCAGTTTTGAGACTAATCTGAAAATTTTAACAATTAAAACAAATATAAATTATGTAAAATAAGCAATTACATAACTCTATGTCATGTTTATATTTACTGTGTCAATGTAAGACTCATTTTTAGGATAAATGAATAATGAATAGCATATCCTTTACGTATCTTTGTTCCTATAAACTTTTTTAGATCTATGAAATAACACAGCAAATGTCAACATACCTTTTAGTTCAAAGGCCAAAATTGTAGTGTTTAAGAAGTGAGGTCATTTCTATTGGATTTTATATTTGTATCAAGGAATGAGTTAATCAAGTAATTAACTTAAGCATTTCTTTTCCTAAATGAGTAGCAGTTGATTTAATCTCGCCCAAATGAATGGGTCTCTTTTGGTTGATCAATGCGATAGAGAAACTCTGCAGGTAAGAAGTAGCCAAGATATTCCACTGTGTCCGGGGTCGTGTCCCAGTGGTAGTGTCCGCCTTCTCCATGGTGGCTGAAGCAGTGAGTGTGCTCCAGCCGCAAATCAAAGCCCTAGGACGGCAGACAAGCTGACTGTTAATATTCAAGCTATTTTGGACAGAATTGATTGAGGGGGGAGGGAGACCTTTTTAATTTATGTAAGGTAGTTTTATTATTTAAGTAGGTAATATAGTCTTATGATTCAAAATTCAAAGGATGCAAAAGGATATGTTCAGTAAAACACATCTTGCCATTTCTTGTCCTTACCACTCACTTCCTTTCTTTTGCAGGCAACTAATGTATGCAGTTTCTTTCATACTCTTCCCAGCAAGGTTTACTTTGTAATTTTTTTACTCAAATGGTAGTACTCTGTACACACTGCTGCATGTTGTTTTTCTTCACTTAACAATACAGCTTTGAGATCTCTGTACATCAGATCATAAAAGAGTTTCCTTATTCTTTGGTACCTATGTGGTATTCTGCTTGCCAACTAATACGTAGATTATTTCCAACTGTCTGACAATTATAGCAATTCTGTCATGAATAAACTTTTAACTATTCATTTTACACATTTATGCAAATATTTAAGGATAAATTCATAGACATGTAATCATTGGATCTAAAGATATTGCTGGCCAGTATTTTGGTAGATATTTGCTTTGAATTGGTCTACATTATAGTATTTTTCCTAGTGTATAGTATTAGAATATAATGAACAGTATAATGAAGAGCAAATACAATGAGTCCTGTTGTGAGTCTACTATTTAATAACATGACTTTGGGTATTATTTAAAATGCCTGTGCCTTTATTTTCTCAAAGGTAAAATCTGCTCTATCTAACTCAGGGTTGTTTCAAGATACTTTTAGAGACTATCCTAGTTCTTAACTAACAACACAACAAGTGTCTAATTCTAAAAGAACCCTAAAAATTGAGGACCATCATTGTGGTATATAGCAATATAAAAGACATAGACTCACTGGGTCTTTGGAGACAAAAACTGGCAGACAAATCAAAGGAGCCTTCATTTCATAAAAATGCAACCATTTGTTCACCTCTTCATCAGAGTTCAATGGGCAGGTAGAAAATTCTGGAGGCTGTAATAAAAGATCATTAAGCAGGTAAACATACTGAATATGATTGAGAATTAAAATTTTATATTGTTAAAAATTTTAAACTTTATACATTCTACTGACTATTTTTGGCATCAGAAGTTAATACACATATAACAATAAAATTACAGTAAAAAAAATTAATATACTTTGGTTCTCAAAAGGATCACCAATCAATGTATGAATGAAGAAATAAAGGAATGAGTCTATTACTATGTTTTTTCATAGCCTCTCATTTTTCCTGTATATCCTCATCCTAATCTTACATGTTATCCTATAGTACATAATGCTTTATTAACTACCTTTACCATGATGTAAACTTACTCAAAGTTTGTACCCTTTGATCAACATGTCTCCATTTCTCCCTACAACCACTCCTAAACCCCTGACAACCACCACTCTACTCTCTGTTTTTCTAACATGGACTTTTTTAGGTTCTACATATAGGTACTTTCATGCAGTATTTGTTTTGTATCTTGTTTATTTCAATTAGTATAATGTCCTGTAAGCTCATCCACATTATTGCAAATGGCAGGCTTTCCTTTTTTTCCCCTTGCTGTTTTCATAACTTGGCTATTGTGAATAACGCTGCAGTGAACATATGAGTGCAGATATCATATGCATGATTTATATGTATATATACATGTACATGTATATATACATGATTTCATTTCATGTATATATATATTTTCTCAAGGAAATATATGAGTGCATACATATATATAATTGCTGGATCATTTGGTAGTTCTATTTACTTGAATTTTTGAGAAACCTTCATACTGTTTTTCATAATGGTTGTACAATCCTATAATCATTTGGTATTGATAATAGATTTATCTCTAATTTTATTGTGTAGAATTTGGGAAAGTAATTAGTTTCACAAATGTGTCTTTATTTGCAGGATCAGCTCATGTGCCATTTAAAATTAACAGGATAAAAATCTATTAAAACAATACATTTTCTAATGGCTTTACTGATGAAATAAAAAAAAAAATTAAGTTGTAATCACCTTTATACTTCATTCATTCATTGATTCACTCACCTTCCAAAAATTCATTAAAATTTCTGAATGCCTTGGGTCTGTCTTCATATAGTATTCCATGCTTAATGTCTTACAAACTTATATTTAGTCCATAAGTTGTAAGTTTCATAATGAGTTCTTTCCCCAGAACTGCAACCATACTAGTATCAAAGTCTGTATTACTGACTATGGGATTCTGGCAATGAGAATAATAATCACTTTCTCAGGCTTATACTCATATTTATCTTGATCTTAAAAACAAAGACATTAAAAAGAAAGTTCTAATATATTAACATGAAAAAAGGACTAGCTAGATGTCACTACAAAATGGCTTACAGTATTGTTTGTCATAAATTTTAAAGTAATACAATCTAATAAAAGGATTTGTTCAAGGTATTTTTATAGGTAGAATTCTCAACATGCATTAAAAAAATCCTTAGGATCTTAAGCATGTGCACATACACACACACCAACAAATACATGTATTCATGCCCCCAGAGGCCCTTACCATAATGTGAATCTTCACTTTTCCCTTCTCAATTACGAAAGTACCTCCCATCCCTACAGGTTTATCTCCATAATGTTTTTCAAGAGTTTGTCTCATACAAGTCACAAAGTTAAGTTTTCCAGTTCTTCTTTTGGCTTTTACCTCAATGACCTAGAGAGGACATAAATATACATAAAATTGTTCTAAGGTGTAAACTTTTATGTAAATAACTACTAAAGTGAAACATTATACAATCTAATGCCTTCAGGCTAATACTTGTTTGCTTAGAGTACGCAAATATGAGCTGAAGTATCTCAACCCTCTGTAAGTCTTGATCAACCATATATATTACATACTATAGGTCATTTACTCTAATAATGTCTTCTTATTTATGCTTTCTTGGACTGAAAGTTATAGCTATATCCTATAGTGAACTCTAGATATTATCATTACATGTCAGGATGGTCAAAGGTGAGAATTCCCTGGCTGAAAGGGTATTGCTTACTACATATTTTACTTAACCTCAGTTTTAAATGAGACTTCCACTCTACCTATAGTACTTTCTGAATCTTCCATTAACTGGATAATTTAATTGCAGGGGAAGGGAAAATGATTACATTTTCTCACTCCCTTTAAAATTCTGGACTTAGGTTACCTCCACTTTATTAGGTATATTTTTACTTTGCTACCTCATTTCTCAAAGTAGCTTAAGTATCTATCTGTATTTATAAAACCTAACAGTTGTCACAACTGCTAAAACTGAAATCATCATTTTGTGTACTAACAGGAAGTACATCTGAAGTGATGCATTAATTTTCCTTACTTCCTCTTGCTAAATTTTTTTTGCTACCACCATTTCTATCTAGTTCAATCAATGCTCAGTGAGGAATGAACAAATTGCACAATACCAATTATAGGTAGACATAATCTATCAGCTACATGGTTCATCTTTTTGACTCACCCCCCATATGAATATCCTGTTACCTTTAATTCCTCAGAAAAAAGTATTGCTTACTAAATATTATTATTAACATTGGTTTTAAATGTAAGTTTCACTTTATCCATAGTACTCTCTGAATCTTTCGTAACTGGATTATTTAAATAGTTTTGACTTAGGCACTTTGGATTTTCCTTAGAAAACCGTATTTGTGGCAATAGAAGTTCAAATGTTTAGCTGAGAACTTTCAAAGAACATGTGTTTTGATGGACAAAATCACCTTTCCAGGTTGGCCCTCACTGGCAAAAAGATTAGCCAGTAATGCACACCCAAAATCATGATATTTCTCACTGTATTTTTCCAGTAGGCACCCTCCATCTTTAGGGTTAATGTAAGCAAAGTAACTTCCATTCACAGGAGGTTTGTGTTCACTTTCAGTTTGAATAACTGGCATAAACTGAAAAGAAAAGTAAATATAAGGTAAAATTAGTCAATCCTTGTATGTCTCTCCAAATGGGTATCTTGAAAAATGTATCAGAATTTTATCCTATACTTTAAAACATTTTATTTCAAGATCTAAGAAGCAAATATGAAATTGACCTATTTAATTTTAGATTCAAAATGAAATGTTAAAGATTTATAAATATCAAAAAGCTATGAGCCCTGGCTAGGTATCTCATTTGGTTAGATCATCATCCCAATACACCAAGGTTGTAGGTTTGCTATCTGGTTGGGGCACATACAAGAATCAACTAGTAAATGAATAAATAAATGGAACAACAAATCCAAGCTTTTTTTCCCCTCTCTCTCCTACCCTCTCTCTAAAATCAATAAATCAAAAAAGTTTTAAAATCTGAGAACACATTCTATAAACTTTATAGTATTCCTATAACATTGTAACATTTGCTTTATTTAAAATGTCTAAGCCCTGGCTGGTGGCACAGTGGAAAAGGCGCCGGCCTGCGAACCCAAAGGTCACAGGTTCAATTCCCCAACTAGGGCACCTAATCAGGTTGCAAGCCAGGTCTCCAGCCAGGTCCTTAGCTGGAGGCAGGTGAAAGACAACCATACATTGATGTCTCTTTCCCTCTCTGTCTCTCTCCCTGCCCCTCTCTCTAAAAATAATAAATAAAATATTTTTTTTTTAAAGATTTTATTTCATTATTTCTAGAAAGAGGGGAAGGGGGAGAGGCAGAGAGGGAGAGAGACATCAATGTATGGTTGCCTTTCACCTGCCTCCAGCCACAGACCTGGCTGGAGACCTGGTTTGCAACCTTGTTATGTGCCCTGGCTGGGGAATCGAACCTGCGACCTTTGGGTTAGCAGGCCAGCACCTTATCCACTGTGCTAGGTGAGGATTTTTAAAAAACTTGCAGGATCATTAAAAAAAATAGAACTTGTATGATAACTGACTAATGGGCACAACTGTAAAGGTTTTGAGAATGGGCAGACTGAAGAGATCAATCTCTCCTCTGTTTATGAGATGTGAAGAAACAGCAGTATTTTTATATTGGAAATATACTGACATTCACAGTAATAGATATTACCTTTTGTAAATAATCATATTATTGTTCAGGTTCCTACTATTTGGTCTGAAAGGAGTTGGGGGGGGCTGGTTTTAGATCATTGAATATTTCATTCATCTGCTGATTGAAAGCTGACCTCATACCAAAGGCAAAGGTATATGGAGAAGCTAGGAATCCTCTGATGTACAAGGATTAAAATGTTTCACAATCCAGATCCCCAGCAGACCACAAGCAGGACCTTGGACTCGTCTATGACTGAGTGTATACCCTACGGAAATCTGAAATTAGAGGTTAGCATTCCATTACAGTTGCACCAACTGGAGCATGTGCTGCACTCCAAGTCTATATCAAATAGCAAATTTGTAGAGACATGACATCAACCACTTATAATTCATTCAGAAAATAAGATTTCTGATAGAGAAGTAAAAGGAAAAAAGGTAAACCAAATGTCTATTAAATGAAATAAAATAATAATATGTATGCTTACCTCAGAATTGAAACCAAGAGTCTGAAATGGGCCTGCTCCTGCTCCAAGAATAAAAGCTCCAGGAAGCTTGATTTCTTTTGCAATTTTATTTAGATCATAAACCTATATAAAAGCAAAACTATTATTTAAATCATAACTTATACAAATTCCCTGGTTTACTTTTATTACTGAGTCCATCAAAACTTCCTTGCCACATTGGCCAATGATCTTCTAGTAATAAGAGGAATGGACCCAAATTCTACAGTCTTCATGTGAATGTGAAGAGTAAAAGTACACTTACTTTTTTTTTATTTACAAGAGGCAATAAGTAAGGCACACCTCCTACTTCTGCAATTCTAGTTTTCCCACAGATACCTAAAAAAAAGGATCTTAAAGTAAGCAAACATTTACCGTATTAAAGTGCCAGAAGGTACTAGGTTAATTCATTAAGAGACAATTTTTCGTTATCATAGTTTTACAAATAGTAGCACTTGGAAGATGCATATAGCCAAGGCTCATGTCCTATTCTATTTGTGACTTTCATATTATCATTACCAAGCATGATTTGATATAATTGGTAGCATAAAGGTAATACGAAGTTGATTATAGGGCAAGGACTAGAAATGGGGCCAAAGCTTGGATTGGATGAGGTTTCTAGAATTTAATGTTTAGTCTAGAATTACTTCGTCCATTCAAAGTCTATGTATTTTTATTTTTTTCTGGTGGGTGGGGAGGCGTTGAGGTAAAATTGTATTTTAACTTAAAATATTTTGCTTTGATAAAAATTACTTCTTTATTGGGTAGCCTCTTATCAAAATTGCTTTTCTAAGGTTGTTTATAAAAATGACAAGTAATTAGATGTAAACTTCAGATGCTAGAAACTTTCTACTTACATTTTTTTTTTTTTAAAGATTTTATTTTATTATCTTTAGAAAGAGGGGAAGGGAGAGAGGCAGAGAGGGAGAGAGACATCAATGTATGGTTGCGTTTCACCCGCCTCCAGCCACAGACCTGACTGGAGACTTGAATTGCAACCTGGTTATGTGCCCTGGCTGGGGAATCGAACCTGCGACTGTTGGGTTCGCAGGCCGGCGCCTTATCCACTGTGCTACCACCCAGGGCTTTCTACTTACATTTTTAATTAACATCACAGGCACAGCAAGATACAATTTGGGAGAAGGCAATTTAAAAAAAAATACGTGGAGTGGAAAAATTATTTTTGTCTGAGAAAATGTGCTCTTGTCAGTTTCATACTAACATCATTATACAGTAAAGCAGATATAATTGCTCTGTTTCTTCAGCTACACAGAGGGTAGATGTTCACAATTGTTTTAGGGGTTTTGCAAATATTTTCCATAGGATCAGCAGAAATTACCCATGGATAAGACTCTTTATCATAAGTGACAATAATGCTGAAGTTCCAAGAAACCATTAGAGGATTATTTTAGTAGTCCAGGGAAAAGATAAGTAATGAGCTAAAAATGGTGACTTGTTGCGTTGGAGAAGAGGAAATTAAGAAAAGAACAAACAAAGAATAGGCAACTATGGTGAGGTAATGAATTAAATTTTAGACATGCTGACCTCAGGCTGTCCTAGGCATATATAGGTGGAGATGCCCTGTAGGCAGCAGGAATTACTGATCTACAGCTAAGAAAAAAAAAGAGATCTAAGTGAGATGTACAAAGTTGTATATGAATAGTAATTAAAACCACAGGAGTAGATGAACATCATGGAGGAAAGAAAGGCACCCAGGAAGAAGAATCAAAAGAACAAACAAAAGCAGAGAATCAAAGGGAGAGAGAATGTCAGGTAGTAATGAGCTAACGGTATGAAATAGGTAGAAATCAAATACCACTAGTAAACATACCAAGGTCATTAGGGACTTGAACAAGACCAGTTCATGTAGAAAGTGCCTAACTATGTTTATAAAAGGTCATACATACATATCTGGCTTCCTTAGTAATGTAATTTAAAGACTGTTTTTCAAAATACATATAACCCTTTAGATGACAGAATTAAGATTAAACAGTTTTTTTCTTTCTCCTTGTATCCTCCATGTTTCCTGATTTTTATTTTATTTTGTTATTATTTAGTGGGGGAGAATGTATTAATCTTGTAGTTGGAAGAAACATGGCTATAAAAAAGTATTACACTAATTGCTTTCAAGGTATGAAGACAAATTGCCATCTGGTACACAAAACTTCTATAATTTATAGGTCTACTTAAAAATCAAACACTCTTTAAACTGGAAAGACCCCCCAAAAGAACATTTTACATGCCTCCCCACCTCACACACAACAAAACCCAGATACATTAATTAGCTTACCCAGTGTAATGAAATCTGAATGTGGCAGAGAGGCAACTACAGTTTAGGACTTTCACATAAAACTACTTTTTTAATATAGATGTCAACTGCATACTAAAAGAGTGAATAAGTATTCATTTTTAACTTCAATTTTTTCATCGCAGTAGGGTGTAGTGGGAGAAGGCTGAATTTTAGAAAGACCTAGATTTGAATCCTGCTTATGATTTACAATGAGCTTACTTAGCCTCTCTTGAGCTTAAGTCACATCAATAAACTGGGACTAGTACTCACCTTGCAGTGTTATAAAAATGAAGACATCAAATATAGGGATCTGAAAAATTATATTTACTTAGCCAATATTAATTTTTCTTTTAGTAATAATAAGTGATTACTCTCATTTCAAACACTGGCTGGATGATCACTTGCAAATTTGTTGAAGAGATATAAGTATTTAATAGATTATTTAAATACAAGGCTTTTAAGTTCTTTTCACATCTTGAATAAATAAAAACAGAAAAATTAAACTAAGTTTCCATTAACAATCACTTGAGCAATTAAAAACTCTCATTTAATACGAATGATTCTAGCCTACTAAATTTTTATTATATCATCTGTGAAGGTTATGAAAGTACATAAAGTACATTTTTCTACAAGGGCACAAAATGAAATTTGACCAATATAAAAAAACAGTGAGCACAGAAATTAAGCACAATTTAGTCTAAAAGTTGGGACATACCCTTTATTTGCAGAAATTTAAAAATAATTCTGGTTTCAGAAAAAGATTAGGACTAAAAAAAGCTAACTGCAAAAACTGCTTACCTTTTACAGGAAAGGAAAATGGTTCCTTAGTCAAATCAGGACAATCAACTACAGAGACCTGGACGTCAGCGAAGTTATCTGTTAGCCCCTTCTGCAGAACTAATAGGAAACAATGACTTAAAGTTAGATAAAAATTTGTCACCACATATCAAATCTTCCCTCAAATTTTTTGTATTATACCTCCAACTCAAACTTGTGTAGTTAAAAACGGGGGTGAATGGTCTTACTAATAAATATGCATATAATTTGACATTAGACACATAATTAATCCCAAGACATCATGTAGGCTAAGACACATAAATACCAGTATAAATCATAGTGATTATAAACTACCAATGAGAAACATTGCACTCAGGTGAGAATTACCTTTCTTTTTGGGAAAGGATTCCAAAGGATTGAAGTGTAAATATTTAAACTGATAGAAAGTAAGCAATTACATGCTTCCTCCTCAAAGCTTACAGGCTGAGCAAAAGAAGCAAGACACAAAAGAGTATTATATGCTATAATAATACTATACTATCACAAAAGAGTATGATTGCATTTAAATGTATTTCAAAAACAAGTAACTAATATAAGGTTAAAGAAATCAGAACAGTGACTGGGAAAGTGCACAAAGAAGCCTTCTGGAATGCTGGAAATATTTTATCTTTTGATCTTGATGGTAGTGGCATGGGTGTAAACAAGTTAAAATTCATCAAGCTGTGTACTAATATTAGTGTACTTTACTATTGATATAATTCAATAAAAAAGCAAAAAAGCAAATACATCTCAGTTATAAATCTAAGAGCAATATACTTTTAAGAATGAAAAGTTCTTATGAAAATTTCTCTAATCTTAGTACCAGTCATTAGTTTAAGTCTTGTAGAATCAGACTCTCTAAAAATGAGAAGTCATCCTAAATCTAGCCTTAGCTGTCATATCAGGGAAGACAGACTAACAAAAAAGAAATACAAGCAAAGAGTACTAGCAATACAAATTGTTTACGAGCTGTGATTCAAGTGAGGAAAAATATTGAAAGGTCTAAGAGGAGGGCTACAACCAAGTAAATCATGAGTCCACTTCTTGACTTCAACCTTGTCCAAGGGACAGAAGAACTACCAGGACAGATACACTTTGAGAAATAAGGTTTTAGAATTATCATCAGAATAGAACCTAATGGCTGTCAAATGTTAGCATTCTGACAGGCTATATACAGTTTTGGATTAATGCTGTTCCTGTCTTCATTTTATATTCTTATTTTTCTTTTTCTTTTAAAGTATCTATCTCCCCTCCTAATTAATCTCAGGAACTGCCTCAAATTCTTGTTTGAACAAGGTGGAATACATAAAAATACACACAAACAGTAAGCAAGTTCATTGGCAGTCCATCATATGGGGTGGGGAATAGCATATTGGGAACCTGATTAATACACCACAGTAGGTAATATATTTAAAGAGTATTGTAACTGGTAAAAAGTTAATGAAGACAAAAATTGTGTAATTCTTTGGGCAGTGTACACCCTTAAATCTTGGATTACTATATTTATTTTCATTCTATAAAATTGTTATCAAGAATCTTCAAATGGTGAGTTTAATTTTTGGGGAGGGGCAGACTTTTAGACTCAATAAAAACAGTACAGAACAGATATTGAAAATGAATTCTGTATTGAATGTACTATTGTATAAATCATATCTTAGAATATTTTTTTCCTTAAAATAATTTTTAAAACTTAATGTTAATATTGTATTTACCTCCAACAAGCTCCTCTAGACTTGGCACGTGAAAAGAGTACTCAGCACAGGCCATTTTCCTTCTTCTTGATGTGCTGCACATACAAATAAGAGCTATTATAGGCTAATTATCACAGGAGTTCATAGTGTAACAGCCTAAACAGCTGCTTCTCTGGAAATCATCGTGAGGGGTTCAGTTAAATAGAGGGGAAAAGGGCATTAGGTTTCTGTTCTCACAGAAAGGCAGCCATAGCGTCTAGCATTCAGCATTCCCAATGAGAAAATGCCCAAGTAACCCCTTTTAATACTGATACTTTAAATAATTGATATGTAAAATAGATTAAGAGGAATTGGCAAACCAAGAGGGCACATGGTTCATTCTCTTTAGTCATCTAGCTGATTGAACATGGAGTTTTCTAATGGTTGCACTAAGAACTAAAGCTCCTGGGGCAAATAGTTATTAAATTTTATGAAGAAATGATTAGGCCCTGGCTGGTGGCACAGTGGATAAGGCGCCAGCCTGTGAATCCAAAGGCCGCTGGTTCAATTCCCAGCCAGGGCACATAGTTAGGTTGCAAGCCAGGTCTCCAGCCAGGTCCGTAGCTAGAGGACAGTAAAAGACAACCATACATTGTTGTCTCTCTTCTCCT
Organism: Noctilio leporinus; assembly: GCA_004026585.1. Lineage (NCBI taxonomy): Eukaryota > Metazoa > Chordata > Mammalia > Chiroptera > Noctilionidae > Noctilio > Noctilio leporinus. The sequence goes on along the minus strand of PVIW01004425.1, from coordinate 43,728 downwards.
CTCTGAAAATAATAAAGTCTTAAAAAATAATAATTTATTAAATGATTATAGATAATAGTACAGACCACTCAAGTACTTTTACAATAGGTCATTTGTGTTTTCTATGTTTGATATTTAGGTTAAAAATTACACAAGTTTCTTAGTGACTGGCATTTGGAATTCAAATTACTTTCATTTACAAATAAACATACTTTCTTAGTAAGCAGCTTTAATATTCAATTATTCTGATAACCTAACCAATTATAACTTGATAAGAGTAAAAATATATGCTAAGTATAAGGTGTGCGTGATCAATTGGCAAAATTTTAGTGAAATAAACAACTACCACAAAAGTGTTATATTTTGAAATAAATTTATTCTTATATGCAAATACATAAACATAGTCATTATTTTTTAAATTGTTCAAAAAAGTCTCCATTTGCTGCAATAATAGACTCAATTTGACTTCGGAATTTTGAGCACACTTTAACTTTTCTTTATTCATGGACATCATAATGTTTCCAATCTTAGCTTTAACAGCCTCTTTATTGGAATGAGGTTGTGTATTAACTTCTCTCTCACAAACACTGCATACCTAATAGTCTAAAGGATTTGCATCTGGTAAACTAGGCGGCCAGATTTCCTTGGACCAGAATTCAGGAACATTGACACTGAGAAATTCTTGCACCTTTTTGGCGTTATGTGCTGGTGTACCACCTTGTTGGAAGATAAAATGACATCCATTTGCGACTTGCTTCATCCACGGTACAACTACTTCTCTCAGAACATCAAGTAAACATCCTAGATCTTCACTGATGATCTCCTAGATTCTGTGTACAATATCTGGACTTGTGCAATCCTTGAGTACCTTACGCATTTTCCTTGTTGGTGTGGCAACATCAGGATCAGCATTATATACCTTCTTCAAGTTGTGAATTGTACATAAAGGGATGTTATTGAGTCTGCAATTTCCTTAGCAGTTCACCCTGCATGCAGTCCAGAAATTATGGTTGCTCTAACATGGTATTCCTTCAACATGACACATGCTCTCAGAATTTAATACTTTATATCTGAGACAATGATGTCAAATCATAACCTTAGAAACATAGTTTTTCAAAATTAGTAAGAAGCACCTGAAGTAAGGAGATGCAAAGTTATTGCCAATTGATTGCATGCACCCTGTATATTTTGCAGTAATGGGCATGTATACACAGAAATTAGTATCTTACCTCAAATGTTCAGGTTGGTAAGGGGTCCAAGCATGGGGAAATAAATAAGGTGAAGGCAAAAGAAACAAACAAAAATAGGTGGGCAGGGAATCTCATTCTAGTCCATTTATAGCAAGGAAAAAGGCAAAACTCTGAGGGTGTTTCAAAGAGCACCCTTGTAGCTCTTCTTAAAATTGTTAGTGGAAAACCTCATTAACCTGAATAGTCTCTGGTACATGCTTACTTAGTAAGTGAAAGGTGGCCCTTCCACATCACGGGGAAAATTCTTTCAAAAAAAGTTTCTTTTTAACTTGAGTCACAGATTTCTTAGAAACTGGGTTTTTAGTTTTGATGGTAATTTCAAACTACACATCCCCCACAAACATGCTATTGCATATACTTAGGCCTTGACAGTTACTTCAGTACTTTATCAAATACCAACTTCTATTATCCTTTAATTAATACACATAATCTATCGGCCTTTTGGGTTCACAGGCTGGCACCTATCCGCGGAACCACCAGCTGGGGCGCTCAAACATATTTTTAATTGAATAATCTATAATTGTTCAGGAATTACACTAACTTTTTCTTTAGGAACAATTTGAGATGGGCAGAAAATACATACAAATATTCTTGTATACTCTTCACCTAGTTTTCCAAGTGTTAACATCTTAACATATTTTCTTTATCATAAACCAGCAAGTATTAAGAACAGGTCAATATCTGCTCAAGGATAATAAAAGCACTTTAGATATTTCTACTCAAGTTTAAATACAAATATATCCTAATTTTACACCCTTTACTACTTTAAAAGAAGATCAGTTTTTAAAATTTTATTTCTTACCAAAATAAAAACAAAAGTCCAACTGTGGGGAGCTACAACCTGAATAACTGGTTTAGAAATTCAAAACTTTGGGCAAGCCCACAGCCCAGAAGGCTGTGTGGTAGTGTTTTTGTTTTGTTTATTTATTTATTAAAAACAAAAAACAAAACAAACAAACAAAAAAAATGCTTCACGAATTTGCGTGTCACCCTTGTGCAGGGGCCATGCTAATCTCTGTATCATTCCAATTTTAGCATCATGCCGAAGCGAGCATTTGGTAGTGTGTTTTTAAATGAGTGCAAGAGGGGAGGTTGAGAGTTGGAGCAATGAGAGAAAGGGATTAGAAAAGTTCTAATATAAACTCAGGGTGGCTCCAAGAGATCAGCTTTGGGCCACCTGGAGGCACACAACATATACGTTTCAGATTCCATTGCTGCAAGTCAATGACTTAGAAGTAGGGTCTAGATGGGGGAATAGAGATAGGAGTCAAATGAATAAATGGAACTACAGAAACAAACCCTAAAGGGGTAAACAAAGTATGGCAACCAAACTGATGATTTTTTTTTTTTTTGAAATGAAGAGAAAGATCAATTTGCCGTTCCATTTATTATTGCATTCATTGGTTGATTCCTGTATGTGCCCTGAATGGGGGATTGAACCCACAACCTTAGCATATTAGGCTCATGCTCTAACCAACTTAGCAACCTGGCCATGGCCAAGCTATTCATTAACAATTCATTAACTACATCTTATGTACCAGACACTATGTTAGGCACTTTACAGACATTCTATCAAAGCCTCTTACAACCATGTTGAAGTTCTCTTCATTTAAGAGGAAATCAGCTAGACAGAATACGTTTACTTGACACCACATAGCTATTTTAAGTGGCAGAAACAGAATTCAAGCCAAACCTAACACACTGTAAAGTCAGAACTTACCACATATTCAAGTTAACCAGTGAAAGAATGATACATTTCAGCTCACAGTAAGGAAGAATTTGTAATAGTGTGATCTTAGAGCGTTGAGAATATATCTGTAATCATGTTTGCTGTTTCTTCCCCCTAGACTGTGATCTCTTTGAAGATAGGACTGTGTTTCTCATATTATCTTCCACAAAAGAACGAAATTCAGCTAAATAAATTTGAGGATTGAATTGGCTTTATTAAGAGATCCATGAATCAGGCAGCATCCCATCCTGCAAGGGGAAGGGCGCTTCCTTCCTACAGAATGTAAGGTTTTTATGGTCAGAAGGGTGTGGCAGACAAGTTCTTAGTAAAAGAAAAGAAAGTATTATGTTTAGACCAGGACTTCTAATTTTGGGGTAAAAGGACCGGTAGGATCTCATTAAACAAATTACCTCATTAGTTTTGATCAGGATATTCTAGACTGTTTTAAAATTCCACCCCTGGGAGAGGCTGAAACTACAGTTAGGTTAGTTACTAAATTTTGGTGACTCCATTCTGCCATGTTTCTATCTTTTTTTTAAAAAACCCTTCCAAGTACTTAGTAAACAATGGATACCAATTCAGCCTTATTTATTGAATATTTACAATGCACCAGATCCAAGGCTCTGGGACAGGACTGGCTTCATGTGTGTGCAATTAGCGTAGTTACACAAAGCTGTATGCTCAGAATGGCACTTGGTTTAATGATCTGCTGTCATCTTGAAATTCTTAATTTTGTATGTGAACTTTGGTTTAAGACTGATAGGTCAATGGAGTATGTATGGAATGAGAGGAAAGATGTGCAATGTGCAGGCCCACCACCATTCCTAACTAACCCAATTTACATAAAGCATGTGTGAAGCTAAGTAAGCAAAGAATTCTGGTGGATCCACGATCCATGGGGGCTTAGTGAGACTCAATGTCCACAGAAAATGCACAAAACATCGAGAAGTAAAATAAATACAGCTGAGTTAGTTTTGTGCATTTTCTGCCGTTCTAATAAGAACAATAGTTGTATGAGTTATGAAATACAAATTGTGAAATTTTAATGATTCTGCATATAAGCTAAATGTTCTATATTTGTATTTAAAACTGGCATCGGCCCTGGTTGGTGTGGCTCAGTGGATTGGCATCAGCCTGTGTACCCAAAGGTCATTGGTTCAATTCCTCTGTCAGGGCACATAACCAGGTTGCATGCCAGGTCTCCAGCCAGGTCCTTAGCTGGAGGCAGGTGAAAGGCAACCATATGTTGATGCTTCTCTCCCTTTCTTCCTCCCTCTCCTCTCTGAAAATAATGAATAAAATCTTTAGGTAAAAAGATAAAAAAGTAAAAATAAAACTGGCATTGTATAATATAAAGTGGCAAAATTCACGCTAATATTTCAAATTTAAATTTTTTCTTTGAATAACAAATGAGGTTAATAATAGCATAATTACATTTAATAGCATGATCAATAATGCTAACGATAATTAATAACATTAATGTTATTAATGAAAACACTGTGCCCAGTCAAAAAAGGTACTACAGAAGAAAGAAGACAGCTTATACTTCAGTACTTTTAATGACCTTTGTCCTCTAATTTTTTTTTAAAGATTTTATTTCATTATTTTAGAAAGAGGGGAAGGGAGAGAGGCAGAGAAGGAGAGAGACATCAATGTACGGTTGCGTTTCACCTGCCTCCAGCCACAGACCTGACTGGAGACCTAGTTTGCAACCTGGTTATGTGCACTGGCTGGGGAATCGGACCTGCGACCTTTGGGTTCGCAGGCCGTGTCCTCTGATTTTTGAATCAGAGGAACCCTGCATGTTCATTTTGTACTGAGCCTCACAAATTACAAGACCAGGCCTGTTTCTAAATATGGCAGTGGATAAAACATGTAATACCTGTCCTGGAGCTCAGAATATGCCATAACCTGTAAATGCCTACAGGATTAGACTTTTTGTGTCTGGAACTTTCAACATTTGGGGCAAAACTGAGCAAAGAGACCTGATTACCTTCCAGGTTTGTCCATTCTGAGATGACACTAGCTATAAACTAAGACTGGACAGATTTACTAGTTCATCATATGATGCATGAAGTCTGAAAATGGACAAATCAAATCAGCACATTCCATTTTCTAACATCTTGGGGGGAGAAGAAGCCCCACCAAAACTAAGCTAATGTAAACTGTTTTATCTTAATAGTCAGCAACTGTTCAGGGAACTAACAGGAAAAAACTAATTTATCTCTAGTGAAATGTTGGCCAACTCCTGGAAGACTGACTCTAGTTTAACGTTAAAGAGTGACCTAACCAAAGTCCAAAGGTAGAGAAGGAATTGATGTGCTCTGGAGTAACACTGGCCTCCAGTACAGAGGTTACATATTTTTAGTGACAGTCAAAACATATCCTTTAGCAGTTTTACACAGAAGAGACTTTTAAAGGCAAAAGTAGACATAATTCGATCCTTTTGTAGTTCATAAGTGCGATGATTGGGTGTTCACGCGCTTGTGATGTTGCCTCCCTCCAACCTCGTTACGCTTTTGGCACATTACCCGTAGGACGTGGAAAAAAAAAAAAAAAAGGCATAATTCGACAAAACACAGTTGGCCCCACCCACCCAAATCGGCTAATTCGAGACCACCGGAAACAAATCAGGCTTATTGGCCGTTCCCCTGCAGTTCACCTCCATTCAGTTCACGTGACCCCACAATTTCTTTTCCTCATTTGCCAACTGTTTTTCGCCGGTACACTTACCTAATCGGTTAGGGAAGGCAGCACTTGAAAGTTGCCGCAAGTCAATCCCTCCTCCTTTAATTTAGGAAGCGCAGGCTCCGCCCACTTTACACCGCTCCTCCCACCACGGCCACCAAAATGACGTCCTCCTACTCCCGCCTCTCGTGTTCTTGCCTGAGCTAAATTGTTATCGCGAGAATTTGGCTCCACTATTAGCTGGGTCGCGCCGCCGGCTCAGCCTTTTCCCCAGCGCAGTTGCGCAGGTAGGCGACGCTTTGCTTTGGGGCGTGCTCAGCTCGGACTGTTGCTGCGTGCGCGTCTCCCAGGCTGGGTTGCGGGCGGCGGGTACGCGGTTGAGGCCGGTGTTGAGCCGGCGCCGGTTGGTGCGGGCGGTGTGCTGGCGCGGGTGAGTAGGGGAGAGGACCAGGCCCCGGGGCCTAGTTGGCGGGACGGGTTGCGCTTGTAGCTTTCCCCGGGACCCCCGCCTTGCTCGGAGGTTCGGGCCGAAGAAGGCGGGCCCGGAGGTTGCAGGGCCCGCGGTTGTGGGCTCGGGTCTAGTGTCGGATTGCGACCCTACGCAAAACGATTATAGTTTGGACGTGATCTTTGCGTCTTAGAGTTGTAGATGTTGAGACGAGACAGGTGTTCAGAGTTCATCAGAAATGCGAGGTGACAATTAGGCCATTTTCTCAGTCTGAGATGAGGTGGTTCCTGGAGACAGTCGCCCCAAGGGCACGTCGGTGGTCGGAGGTCTGAGTGCTGGTCGCGTGCGCCGTCCGGCCACGTGGCATCGCAGGAGGAAGAGCGAGATACTTAAGGACGCTTTCTAAATGACCTAAAAAGGGATGATTTTAAAGTTAACTGCACTGTATTTCTAATAATGTTCTAATATATTTTTTAAACACTTAACCTCAGAAATCACCACTGCTATTTAACCCAGTTTTGTTGAATTTCGTTTCTGAACATGTCATGACAGTTCGATTTTTGCTTTAAAAACAGCTACAGTAAAACCATGAAATTGAACGTGAGTCCATTGGACATTTTGCAATTATAAGATCTGTATGACCTAAACATACTTGAAATACTTTGCTATTAAATTATGAGATTCCTTTTGTTCTGTACTCATTGGTTATTTTCAGGTATGTTAAACATTATAAGCAATACAAATGGAAGAATGGTGACATCCTCTATAAGGAAGGTGCAGTTTTAATAAGACGTCATCTTTATTTTTATTTGAAATTTTGCCCTAACTGTTGTAAAGTATTTCAGGAATTTTTTTTTCAAGGAAGATGAAGGGTATCGAGAATTCAGAAACTTGAAATAAATATTCATAATGGCAAAGAGATATGCCAGGAAAGAGGTTTCTCGGTGATTTTGCTGAATCACAGTATGAATGGGAAACGGCCATAAATGAAAATCCTACACCAGGAACTTAAAAATGGTGTATTGGGTTGAGATAGTAAATCATGATTATTTTTCTTGGTATACTGAAGCCACAGTCTACCTTTGGCTTGTATGTAAAATTTTTCTAGGAGTTCTCATCTGCTCTTGGAAAATTGTATATTAATATTTTAATTGCATGTTACTACTATATGGATAATGGTAAAGTTTTCAAAAATGATATTTTTTACTCATGTAAAGATGTTTGATATATTTGGGGTGGGGGGAATGACATAACTTCAAGAATCTGGTTCTACTGGATAGCTGTAGAGGCACAACAGAAAGATAGATAGAACCTGTCAATAAAATGTCTGAATTTTATAATTTGTTCTGAAATAGATTGTTCCTACATGAAAATATTGAAGACTCTGTAAATGATTGCCAACATTTACGTACAATGGCAGCTTCTCCATCCACTTTTGCATTGTTTGGATTCTAGCTGTGCTGACATTTATTTGTTCAGGGAAACAGCATGTAAATTTACTCTTATTTTATGTTGTCAGAAATTGGGTGAAAGCAGTAAGTGACGGATAAGATTTAAGAGGGACTTGGAGAATACATATAGGCAATGGAGTCTTTGGAGTATGCAACAGCCTCTGATTCAGCTATGGAAATTGAAAATCAAAGGTAAGTACATTTTTTATATCAACAGCAATCATCAAATTTTTACTAGAAAACATTAGATTCAAAGGTAATGTTTTCTGTACTTGAATTACCAAGAAAACATAAATCATTGTAAAGAGTGGTGGTAAAGGTAACTTCCAAGGATTAGGAAAGAAATGAAAAACCTGCTTCAAAGTTTATTTGTATAGTTAATGGGGGAGGGGCACATTCTTAACCCAGGGAAACCAGAATATTTCCTCTGAGCCAATTTGTTACTACATCTTGACTAAATCACCACAATTTCACAATAAGAAAATGGACATCAGTATGGACTTCTGCTTAAAATCAGCTTGGTCTAATATTGCACATTATTAGAATGCTGGCCCTTACATACGTGATGGAGATTATTCCTTACCTCATCCATTGATTTCACTGGCATGTCAAGTTAGCATTTCTGGTATATTCACGTTAAATATTTATTAGGCATCTCTTGTTTTATTTAGAGGAACCTCTGGCAGTGAATAAGACTGCCTCTGTGAAACTTGTATTTCGCTCATAGCACTTGTAAGTGCTATGACATTTTGGGCCATTTTAGGTAGAGTCACCAGGTCACACTAAAGGGATTGGCTAGTACTGAGCCCATCTTTTAAAAGATTATCCTCAGCTTATTTTCCTGCTTTGATCTGTGGAAGAAAAGTACTGATGATAAGCATTTATTTAGATAAAGAGGGACATAATTTTTTCCCTTTTTTTTTCCCTGCTAGTGATAATTCTTCCTCTGGTAGCAGCTTATTTAAAACTCAGTGTGTTTCTTACTCACCTAAACGGAGGCAATGGAATCCTGTTAAGAAATCTGGTCTTTCACTTGAAAGTATACAAGCAAGCGATTCATCCAGTGACTCATCTTTCGAACCAAGACCATTGACTTTGAAAGCAATTTTTGAAAGATGCAAGAAAAGGAAACGTAAAAAGAAGAAATATAAGCCAAAAGGAAGACCAAGGGGAAGACCAGCAGGAAGGAAAAGTACTAGGTCACAATTAAATAAGAAACAATTTAAAGACAAAAGACCCCAGTTGCCAGTTCTAGAATCAGAGAATGGAAGAAAATCACTACCTTGGAGAAAAATTTTAACCTTTGAGGTGAGTCAGTATGTGTAGGGGACCATAGCTAACATGCCTGAAATGGTTTGTTGGTCACTTAGAATTTAGAGCCACTTTAAAATCACCCAGTCCTTCAGCTCAAACTTCAGTGGGGCTGCTGGGTGAAACCTTGTATATTCAGTAATTACCTACATATGAAGTGTTCCAAGGCTTTTTGTAAAAAATACTTTGATTTTTGTCCTGTCAGGTTTTAAACATCATCTCTAAAACTCAGTGATTGTAATTGTAACCTAGGTAAAACCTCCCAACTTTTTTCATATTCAGTGACTTTAGTAGATTTCATTTTCTTAGTGATTGAGTATTCTATTTCTAACATAATTGCCTGATAATGTCTAGTATTTAGCAGTGTAGTCAGGTATTTAAGTTAATATTTTTAATTATATTTTATTGATTATGCTATTAACAGTTGCCCCAATGTCTCCCCCATTGCTCCCTTCCCTCAGTACCACCAACTCCCTCTGGCAATCCCCACACCATTATTTCATGTCCAAGGGACATGTTTGTAAGTTCTTTGGCTACTTCGTTTCCTGTACTTGACATCCCCATGGCTACTCTGTAACTACCTATTTGTACTTCTTAATCCCCTCATCTCTTCATTCCTCCACAAATCACTGCCATTTGGCTACCATCAAAATGCTTTCTGATTTTAAGATTCTGTCTCGGTTCTCCATTGCCTAGTTTTTAATTTTTTTTTGATTAATTTTTATGTCTTGTTTCTCACATTCTCCAAACCTTCCCCCTAATTTTCCTCCTCCCTCTCCTTTGTCACAACTTTTTAATTTTGTAAGTTTTTAATCTTTTTACATATTCTATCTTTTTTAAAACTTTTATTGTTATTCTACTACAGTTGCCCTGATTTTCCCCCTTTGCCCTCCTCCACCCATCCCATTTCCCTATCTCCTTTTGTTTAGCGCTTTTTCTGCTGGAGTTCTGATTTGTTTCAGTCAGGCTGTTTGTTTGTTTCCTCATTTTGGCAGCCTCCCTGTGTTTGTTTCTAGACCTGCTGTGACTCTCTGTCTTGGTAGCGTGGCCTAATGTAGTAGGTGTCCTGTAGGGTCCAGTGGCACAGCCTCCTCTATCACCCAGGCTGGGTACTCAATGTGTGCCCTTTGTGTGGGCTGAGTACACCCTCCTCTTGAAGTTGAGTCTTGATTGCTGTTGGCAGGCCAATGGGAGGGATTTACCCAGACCAGTCAGCTGCAAGGACTGGCTATGACCACTGACCACCACCCTCTGTGGAGGATCAACTATGCAGGGGCAGGGTGGTGGTGGAGCTGACTTGGTCTATAGCTATCCACTGGTGTGCTGGCCCATTGGTTTCCTGGGTGGTACAGGCCAAGGTCAGCCCCCACCTGTGTTTGCCTGGGGCCACCCTGCCCCAAGCTATAAAGCAGTTTGAGATGGCTGCTTCCTGTGCTGGACTTGGAGATTCCTAGATGAAGTGAGCCATGAATCTAGGCAGGCTGCTTTTAGAGCTGGGTCTGGGACCTCTTACCAAGAGGTTTCAGGGGCTGGAGGCTCAGTGAAGCCTGTTGTTTTTTGTTAAAGAGGGTACAGGAAGTTGGGAAGCATGAGCCAAGTTCAGCCCTCAAATGGAAAAGTCACTCTTAATAATTTGGGCAGGCTGTAAATTGGTGGGGCAGAGTACTGGGGAATCTCTAAGGCGAGACAGTGTTAGCCAAGTTGATAGAGTGTTAGCTGTGTGAATTTGTGGCACTATGTAGGGAGGGGTCAGAAAAGGGACAAAGACCTCTGCCTACCTTTCTGGGAGAAAGCTATATACTCCTAGCTCTTCCCTTGATGCCTGACAGATCAGTTCCTTCCTGTATGCCACTGGTGACTTTCAAGTTGCTTCCCTAGTACTGGAGCTCAGAGCAAGTGAGTCTGTGTAGGTGTATCCCTGTATGGGTTCTTTAAGAGGAACTGCCTCGGACTCCAGAAGTTTCTTCCACTGACTCAATCCCTGAAGGTTTTTGCAGCCAGAAGTTTGGGGGACTTACCTTCCTGGCACTGGAACTCTGGCTGGGGGTCCTGGTGTAGGATGGGGACTTCTCACTCCGATAAATCCCTCCTAAACTTCATCCACCACACATGAGTGATGGACCAGCCTGTTCCATGTCTGCGCTCCTTCTACCAGTCTGGATGGGTGGTTTCTTTAATTCTGTAGTTGTCAGACTTCCATTCAATTAGATTTCTGATGGTTCTGAGTGATGGTTATTCTATAGTTCAGTTGTAATTTTGATCTTTTGCAAGGAGGTAAGCCATGTTGACCTCAGCCATCTTGACTGGAAGTTCATATTGAGTTAGTATTTGCATTAATATTTCATTCCTTGATTTAGAATCTGATTTATTTGAAGGGGTTAAAGACTAGTTAATCTATCTTTTTTTGTTGTTCGTTTTTTCAAACATGATTGCCTTTCACCAGCCTCTAGCTGGGGACCTGGCTTGTAACCTGGGTATGTGCCCTTCCAGGAATCGAATCAGTGACATTTGGGTTCACAGGCTGGTGCTCATTTCACTGAGCCACACCAGCCAGGGCCTTAATCTGTCTTTTAAGGTGATTATAAGAAAACATCAAACATGTGTTTAATTCCCAAACAACACAAGATTGTGATTGGTTTTCTCCAACTTTGATAAGTGATTAACTTGCTAAGTAAGAGTAAGTTCTTTTTATAACCAGCATTTTATGTCTTACATGTGAGCTGTATATAGTGAAGTAGTTAAATTAAGTATACCAAGATGGTAAGGGGATCGTTGACATTTTGGAGTAGAGGTATTTGCTGAGGGATAGAGGAAATATTTTTATAAGTCCATGACTTGATAATTTTTTGATAATGTAGCAAGCAGTGGCAAGAGGATTTTTCAAGTACCTTGAAAAACTGAAGTATGAACACTACCTCAAGGAATCTTTGAAACAGATGAACGTTGGCGAAGATTTAGAAAAAGAAGACCTTGATAGTCGTAGATATAAATACTTAGACGATGATGGATCTCTCTCTCCTATTGAAGAGCCAGTGTAAGTTAATCATGTCAAATTTTGGTCACAGGTTTTATCAAATTAACTAAGTTTTAATGTTAATTTATCCATCTGCATGCAAAGATACAAGGAGCCATTTGGGTTATTTCAGTTGAGCTCTATGAGCTTGGCTCCATGGGAATCAATTTTGGGTGTTACACAAGACAACATAGTTTTTCTCTTTGACTAGTATTGCTGTTCAGTTGAATGTCATAATCATATAGTACTAATTGGGTTATAGAAGATTTAGTCATCTGAGTGATGATACATTTAATATTCCAGAGGAGAGGATGAGGATGCAACAAACCTTGAACATGATGAATGTGATATCAGATTGGTGGTAAGTGACATTTTTATCCCATTGCCCTTTGGGAGGGCAGCAGGTGACACAGGAATAATTTTATCCAGTGTCTTAGAGTCTATTTAATTTTTTTTATTTTTAAATTTATTTTATTTTTGAAAAGATTTTATTTACTACTTTTAGAGAGAGGGGAAGGGAGAAAGGGAGAGAGAAACATCAATGTATGGTTACCTTTCACCTGCCTCCAGCTAAGGACCTGGCTGGAGACATGGCTTGCAACCTGGTTATGTGCCCTGACTGGGAATCAAACCAGCAACCTTTGGATTTGCAGGCTGGCGCCTTATCTACTATGCCACCAGCCAGGGCTTTGTATTTAAATTTTGAAAGGCTTCTATATTTGGTGCAAGGATAAAAATAATGTGTTTTGGGGACCTGGACTTTTAATATTTTTGTTATGGTGTTACTTTTTTTTTTTTTCCAAGATTTTACTCATTATTTTCAGAGAGAAGGGTAAGGAGGGAAGAAGAAAGGGCGACAAGCATCAATGTATGGTTGCCTTTCACCTGCCTCCAGCTAAGGACCTGGCTGGAGATCTGGCTTGCAACCTGGTTGTTGTGTCCTGACTGGAGAATTGAACAAGCGACCTTTGGGTTTGCAGGGTAGTGCTAATCCACTGAGCCACACTAGCCAGATGTTTTTTGTTTTTGTTTTTAACATTTTATTTAGCATAGTTTGGTAAGATTCAGTGGATTGAATGCCAGCCTGCTAACTAAGGGGTCACCAGTTTGGTTCCTAGTCAGGGCATATGCCTACTTGAGGGCCAGGTCCCTTGTTGGGGGCATGCAAGAGGCAACTGACTGATAACTATCTCTCACACATTGATGCGTTTCCTTCTTTTTCTCCCTCACTTCCCATATCTTTAAAAAAAATTTTTTTTATTTAGAGAGATGGGGAGGAACCTGGCTCACAACCCAGGCATGTACCCTAACTAGAAATTGAACCAGCGACCTTTCAGTCCTCAGGCTGGCACTCAATCCACAAGAATAAAAGCTGAATTGGATTTTTAATATGTAGATGTAGTCTCCAGGTTGAAGTCACCTAGTAGAGCTTAGTAATGTGTAATTACTAATGCAATAAAGTTATTGCTTAATATTGGTATCTTTTATGCAGGAGAATAATTACTTCATAATAAGTTCTGAATTACCAAAGAAGATGAATGTGTATTTAGAACAAGAATATAATGAAGAAACTGCTTTGTGTCAAAAGAGAGTTTCAAAGTGCAAAAACATTGGAGAAAAGACAGAATGGCCTGAAAATAAGATAGGAATATGAATGTCAAGGTAAAGAAACTAGAGAAAAAGAAACTTTACAGCAAGTAAAAGATGTGAGTATATATGCCAGTGATAAAGCTTCTAAGGCAAAAATAAAAGACCTCTATGTGAAAGATACTTTAAAGAAGTAATTATTAGAAAAATGATCATTAAAAAGTAACATTATATATGTACAAAAAATTGACACTTTCATAGCAGAGATGTCCTCTTAATAAAATAATAAAAGGGTCCTACTGTTTTTACCTGTACTTGTTTATTTCAGGGTAAAACAGCTTAAAGGTATCATTTGAGCATTGAATCAAAGTAGAGATTGTAATCCTAAAAAAACCTTACAGTACACCAATAAATGACAGCTATTCACTTGTAGGATATCTGAAACCCTCCGCTATATTTTTAATCCCAGTTTTACTCAGAAAAAGTCACCTCGTGTCATATTTAGTACTGATAAGTTAATTTCCCCTTTAGCAGCCTAGAATGTTTTCACTATAACTCTTTTGTCACTGTTGTTTATTAACTGTTTGTTATGCTACGTATACTGCATTTTACGATAGCACTTGTGTTTGTTTTTGCTTAATTTGTGGGCAAAGACTACAAACAGGTGCAAAAAATAAATCCTCTTTTGCAACCCAGAACTCATTGTCCAGTATGAGTTTTGATACATATAAGAAGGAACATGATACCTAAACAGATTAAAGTAATGGGGCACTAATAAAAAATGTTGGTTTTAAAATGTGGAATTGATCATTAAAAAGCATAGGATATTAGGAAAATCTCAAGTATACTGATTTATGATTTAGTATTATAATTTTAACAGTGATATCAAACAAAGGTGACTTTTTCTTTTAACTAGGGCTTTATGTTGAAAACACCATGTCTGGACTTACGGGTATGTCTTACAATAAATTTGAGGTAAGCCAGTGAGCTTATGGCACATTGTTACAGAAGCTTTTGAAAACAGATTTCTAGCTCTTCAGTTGCTTGCCAAGGATAATTTTTGTCAGTCGTCTAGTTGATTAAGTCATGTATTTAAAAATATCTATTTACTTAAATATTCTAGTTCCTAAAATTGGATCCAGCAAAAGTAAAATAGTATTATAAATAGCTAAGTAATGTCTGTATGCAGAGGATGAATACAGAATCATTAAAATGTAGATAATGCACTGAAAAAGAAAAATTAACATCTTTAGCTCATTCAGTTCTGTAATAATTAAAGCTTTAGGTAAATGGACACACAATTTTATGACCTTCACGTATTTTTTTACTCCATTTTATTTTATTGTCTACTTGCCACATTTAAAATTCTTTATTTCCACCTAGGGAAGTAAATTATAATAGTTTGAAGAAGCATAGAAATGTCCCAACATAAAAATTCCTTTACTATCTAATTTATACAGTTCTATAGCCTCTCTTCTATTGTACAATTTCAAACAACAAATTTGGCCCCCACAATAAGCCTTTGCAAAAATAGTGATAAAGATATGTTAACTTTTTTTTTTTTCAAATTTTTATTTTTTTCAATGTATGGTTGCCTTTCGCCTGCCTCCAGCTACAGAACTGGCTGGAGACCTGGCTTGCAACCTGGTTTTGTGCCCCTGGCTGGGAATGGAACCAGCGACCTTTGGGTCCGCAGGTCGACACCTTATCCACTGTGCTACCAGCCAGGGCTTGTTAACTATTTTTAAAGTGTATGGACAATGATTTCAAAGGTAAATATTTGGTGTAGTTTTCACAAACTTGGCTGCCTGTTAATACTGTCAAACACAATGTCAAAACATAATCAGACTCATGTTTTCTATTTTGCTTGTCATAAAACTGTATAATTGGATTTTTTTCCACCTAAGATTTTTATTATATAGAGAGAAAATGGGAGAGAGGGAGAGAAACATCAATGTATGGTTGCCTTTCACCTGCCTCCAGCTATGGACCTGGCTGGAGACCTGGCTTGCAACCTGTTTATGTTGCCCTGGTTGGGAATTGAACCAGCGACCTTTGGGTTTGCAGGCCAGCGCCTTATCCACTGTGCCACCAGCCAGGGCTTATAACTGGATTTTATCTTTGTAAAATTAGTTTTCTGGAAGCCAGTATATTTTATAGAAAATACTTGTATTTTAATCAATAAAAGTATCTCTTAAATGCAAGAAAACAAAAGGTATGTCTTATTCTTGAGGTGGGTTTTTGGATCATTTGTTCAAACATAGCACACTGTCAGAAAATCTGAACCTCCACAGGTTTCATTACTAAAGACTTGGTGCCAGTTTCCAATTTCATTTATGAAATTATTTCAGAAAATGAATCTTAGGAAATAGTATTTCATAGTGACACTATGCCAGCTTCACTTTACCTACAGAAGAGGGTCCTAAAACTGTCAGTCGGGCTACAGCAATCAGAATTTTGGATATTCCCACTTGACCCATGTACCTTTTTAAATTAATGCATAATCTAAAATGAGGTAGGTTTAATACTGTAATGTTAGAGATGACTACTCAGGGCAAGATTTCCTAAATTTGGATGGTATTAAGTTTTCATATACTCTTCAAAGCTGCGTTGTTGAAATCCTTGTGTGATTAATTTTATGGGATGATTTCCTTAAATTTATTATAAATGAGAGAATGTTGGGTTGTTTTTATACAGTTTTGAACTTGAAATAGCTGGAGCAGATCAGTTCTAGTAATTGTCTTTCTGTGGTCTTAGATTTATTTATATCTGGTATGTGTAAATAATGATTGAGGTCTATCCCGATGGGGCTTTTTCTGTAGACCTACATCGTTGGAAACGCCTCATAGAGTAAATATGTTGCTTCCTTTATTCACAGAACTATGTGTTAGATCTGTGGGAGGGAACTACAAACAGTTGCCAAAGTTATGAAAGAGCCTAACAATCTTACTGTGTTTTTTTTTTTTTTTTTTTTTTTTTTATCTTAGGTTTTTGTATATCCTGAAGATCTGTATTATTCTAAGGGGTGATAGGTAAGTTTTTGGGGTAGTATAAACTTAGGGTACCACTGCAGTTCAGATGATGAATTTAACTGTTCAACTGCTGAATGATACAGACATGAACTAAAACTAATTCTGACAGCTGGATATAACTGTATGGGTTTTCATTTTTAATCACACACTTGTCAGTCTTTTATTTGGTGTTTTATTTGTAGGACTGAATATGATTTGAACTTACTAATATTTGGGGGTAAGTGGAACATTTAATTTATATTAAGGATTCAAAGTTGTGAAAAATGCAAATTGGGAGTAGTGAACCATCATTAAGCACTGTAGATGAGTTCTGTGACTTAAAAGTGCAGTGATGTACAAGGAAGCCAGTTTGACCATGGGCTGATTGATACTAACAAGATAAGATTCCTATGGCATCTCCATTTTTAACAAAATGTTGAAAAGGATGTCACTCAAGGACCGCTGTATAGCATTTCCGTTACTCTTGTGTCTAGTAGTGGTTTAGGAATAAAACACAACTGTCAAGATGTTGGTGAAAATGTTTGTCATACTTGTTTGTGTACATAATTGGAAAAAAATGAAGACTTCATGTCTAAGGCTAACAAATGAAAATGTCCCCTTTTTGCACTGACAGTTCCAAATGGTTCATCCTAATAACATGTAGACTTGGATATGTTAAAATAGCAGATGTTTCTCTCCCTCTCTGCCTCTTTCCCTTTTTCTCTGGAAATAAAATGTTTAAAAAAAAAAAAAAAGCACAGGAATTCTACATAATAGCAATTTGAACAGCCACTTATTTCTAGTGCATGGAGACATGATAAAGATGATGATGACTAGATTTATATGCATTAATGTGGTTGCTTCACTAAAATGACAACTAGAAATTAGAACTTTTGCACAATTACCGGTTTATTTCTCAGCTATTTCAGCTAGATGTGTTTGTAATAGTTTGGTCACAATTGCACTGCATGGTATCTACATTCAGCAGTTTATTCCTGCTGGGTGTTCAAAGGCCAGTGCAACATAAAGTCAGTATTTGGCATCGTTGGTTTTCTTGGCTTTGTGCATGTTAAACCTGGTATTTTTACTGATACAGTTTCCTGTTTCTTACTGTTCAGTTAGATATAACTTCAATAGGAACTAATGCTTTTTTTCCCCCCCTTAGGGTGTCTGAAATTGAGAAACCAGGCAGATTTGCCTACTCTGACCCTGTGTAAGACTTTTGATTTCTATTTGTTATACTTCTAGGAGCTTCTTCCCTTTGTCAGCAGAAACACGTATACAGATGTAGAAGCCTTTTGCATAGCGTGCCTGTAAGCTTGAGAGAAACTTATATGAAGCCTCATTCAAGATGAAAATGGGCACTGTTTTTTTGTACACGTGTCCAGAAATTGTTAATGTGGCTACATTGAGACACAGGTTTTGCTTCCATCACTGTAATTTTGTTGCATTGGTGACAATGAGACCTGTGACATTTTTTGCTAGGCTGAGTAAAAACTGGATGTAATAAAGACTTTTCAATATATCTTATACCACCTGCTAAAATAAAATGTACTTAATATTTAACTTATAGGGCCCTAAAGTATATTGCTTGAAGAAATTACACCCCATGATTACAGGTAAGATTTTAATTTCCTTCAAATTCCCTACTAGTTTATAGGAAACATAAACTCCCCTATAAAACTTAAGCATTAATGTCCTTGGCATTTATTTAATTCTTACAGTAACATTGTGGTTTTATTATTACCACAAAAAAGATTAGATGTTAAAAATGCCACTGTGTGTTCTCACTGTTCATGGAATGTTATGATGTTATGATGATGGGAAAAATGTTCAACTGCTCTGAATGGGCTGAATGAAAAGAGCCATCTGAACATCCATCTACATTAACTTTATGCTCTTATTTTAAAACACTAAAGCTCTAAGGTAAAAGCCCCCTGAAACGTGCACATTTTCAAATGGCAACCTTTGCAGTTGATGATCATTTCGTATGAGTTCAGTTGTGAATGGAAATTGCCTTAATTTTAAAGTGTAATTGTTACAAATACTAAGTTTAAATGACCTAGGTTGAAAAGATAGTTGCTTATTCAAGCTATTTGCAGTTTTAAGCATGGAATTATCATTACATGCTAGTTGGGAACTAGTTTTCAGGATAGTTTGGATCCTAATCAACCTCATTTCAAAACATTTAGTCCAATATGAACTGTAAAAATTTTTCACCAGGTGGGAAACTTTTTTGAAGTATATCCATGTTCAAGTGGAGATCAAAGAAGCTCAACTAAAAGAATTGTGGCAAGTTACTTGTTTTTATGTTACCATAGCAAATTATTTGTCAAGGCTTAATGGTCATTACCAAGGCTTTTAGAATGCAGTTTCTGATTTGCCGTGGACATGACCACAAAATATTTTCCCACTAGGCTTTCTTTTTGCTACATTGCTAGCTTTCAGCCTATTGGGGACATTTTATTAATTAACCCATAAGGTGTATATAATTTTGTAATAGCCATTAGTAAACATTGAGATTTTATAATACCTGTCTTAGATTTCTGGAGTCTTCCAGATATCCTTTGTCTAGCTAATACTTCTAGGTTGCCAGTAACCAAATACTTTGTGATCACATGATCATCTTTATTCCTGTTACATAGGACTGATTGTCGTGGCAACTGGATTGAGCAAAAAAAGGTATGCATACATTAGAAAAAGATAATTTATAGGTCATTTCAAAGAGAGCTTATGGGACCAAAACCAGGAGCTCTTAACGCTGTGACCTAAGATTGAAATTCTCCTTAGGATGTGACAGACACTCAATAGTGATTTGTTTTCCTGAGGAGAGATAGAAGATTAAAGTTAAGCTCATATCAATGATTGGTGATGTGGGGAAATGAATGTTCTTCAAGTTTTTAATCATTGGCTACTCTTATTTTTTTTAGGGATTAAGGTTCAAACTCAGGAAGAACTAAGGCAGTGAAAGGACTCAGAACATGTGAAATTAATTCCTTAAATAAAAATTTATTAACTTTATAAATAATTGTGCCTATGTTACAGATAATTTTTAAAAATCTTTACACTTTCTACACACAGTCAGCATGTATTTTTGGCTCGAAGTTTCTCCAGTGTTCTCTGTGGAAGAAATAAAAATACAAATTAGCAGTTTCACTTGTGGTGTGCCTTTGATGTGAAAAATCACTCTGCCAACCGCTCACCTTATGAAATTCTTTTGCCCTTGCTCTGTTTTGGGCGTAAGCAGCTTGCTTTGCTTTTTCTTCCTTTTGTTGTTTTACTTCAGCCAGCTGATTGTATAATCTGTAAGATATTCATATGGAATTAAAGACAAATATTTCAGAAATGTGACTTACTCATACAAATGTACACGTACCTTCGGGCCCTTTGCTGCATAAGGGCTTGTGCAGTTTTTCTGTCTTCAGGAAGTGACACTCGAACTTGATTCACATCCTTTAGGCCACTCACAGATGAACCTGAACAGGGAATGGGTAATTTGCTGGGAAAACAAGATTCCCTTTCTGAAAACTGATACAAATGTTTTTGGGAACATACCTGTAAGTTTCCCCTTGAGTGCTTGGCTTTCAGAATTTTTAGAGACATATATTTTATTCCTTATATCTTTCTGTCTCTGGCATGATCTCTCTATAAATGATTTTTTCCTTTTTATAAAGGCTTCTTGTAAGCTTTCTGGTACAGGTGTAGACTTTGGAAGGGTTTCTGTTATTAAAAAACAAACTATTTTCACCTCACTAGACTGTACCAGCCACCAACAGAAAGATTGGAGGCTGGGAACGGTGGCAGGGAACTCCCACTAGCCCTGGGATTTGCTCACCAGTTCAGATGCTGAAGACATACCTGAAGATGGTGCACTTGGCTTCTCCACAGAAAGCTCTGATGCAGCTGGATATTCACTCACCTAATTGCAAGAGAGTCATAGATTAATTTATCCCTTTCACCTCAATGTCAGGAAAGGTTCTAAAATATTACAGCCAAACCCTGGTTCAGTAGCTTCAGGACTCAATTTTCTGGTAAGGGGAGAATCTTAATTAAAATTTAAAATACTTTATTTGACCAGCAGCACTAAATAATTAGTAGCCTTCCATCCAAGGCTACTTTCCCATCTTAACCCTATCTAAAAGCTTTTGGTTTTTCATCACCTGGTTACCTGTGAATATCACACTATTTTTGAGGTGAAGTCCATTGTGATTTGGCATCAAGTCACAAAACATAATAGTTAATAAACTCATCTATTAACCTGGAGGCCTTACTAAGGAATTACTAAAATTATGACCCAGTCAATAGAACTTGAAATATTTTAAAAATAAGCTAAGGCAGTGGTACTTGATAACTTCAGGTCTGGATTCCTTCACTATCTACTGGAGCACCTCTATGGCCTCAAAGTTTTGGAACAAAACTTTCATTGAGGAAAGCAAGGCAAGAGTTCTTTCCAACCCAAGTCTGAAAAGTACAACATCAGGAATTACGTAGGAGGAGCTTTTGAAATGTTGCTCCATAGTATGTGCTACTAGTTTTGGCTCAAATTAAAAAAATTAGGACTAGTACAGGCTACAACAGTGCTGTTGAGGGATTGAGATGCTTATCCCTTTCCTATGAGCAGTCAAGTTTCTGCTATGAGCACGTTAAGCCTCTCTTGTTCACTTAGTGTAGTTTACTGCCTTTGTAAAAACCACAATTTGGGGAAGGAAATTAGTTTGCAAAAAATTCTAATGGAAAATAACATGTAGAAAGTGAAATACTAGGAATCCTTTCCTGTTTTTGAATTCTCAGCTATGGGTTACTGTATAAATGAAGTAGGTGTGCTTACCTTGATAGCTATATTTACCTGTAAGCTTTCTGTCTCATTTTCTTCTAGGGTTAGGTTTGCGAAATCTGTTTCAGCAATACTGACATCACTGGTGCTTAGTAATGTAAGTTCAGGTTCTTCCATTATGCCATGGCCAGATTCTGTCTCCTGTACAGGTAAGTTAAAAAGGAAACCATGTCCAAATGTAATAGCCTTAAACGTTCTAGAAGTGAAAATAACATACATTATAGGGGAGAACATGGCAGTGCACCCCTCACTTTTAGAAATACTGGAGAGGACTTGGGGACGAGTTAAGTATGTTAACAGAAAATAATCTTCTGCAAGGATTACAACCCAAAGGATTGCAGGGCTAGGCGGAAACATGCAAGTTAACTGGGGCCTGGAGAACCAGAGGGTGTAACATAGCTAATAGGTAGGTGGCTGCCAAATGTAGGCCACTGCTGCCAGACTAATTTTTTACAGAAATACCATCTTTTCAACATTGAACAAGAATGTAAAAACATCCACATGGGATTGACTGGGGGTGGTGGTGGGAGCTAAGGAGGGTGGGGGGGAGGAGAGGAGAGGATGAAAAATGAGATGAATATAATAATTAAAAAAAAGTAGGTTGCAAATCAGGTCTCCAGTCAGGTCTGTGGCTGGAGGCAGGTGAAAAGCAACCATACATTTATGTCTCTCTCCCTCTCTGCCTCTCTCTCTTCCCCTCTTTCTAAAAATAATAAAATCTTTAAAAAAATTAAAAAAAAAAACACATAACCAGGTTGCAAGCGAGGTCTCCATCCAGGTCTGTAGGTGGAGGTAGGTGAAAGACAACCATACACTGATGTCTCTCTCCTCTGCTTCTCTCTCCCTTCCCCTCTCTAAAAATAAAATCTTTTAAAAAATTAAAAAAAAAAGTACAAACATTTAAAATCCAAATCTGTCTGTAGTTCTATATGTTGCCATTATTTTCAGTTTCTATTAAATAACATGCTTACCTGTGGAAGGACAATACTACATTTGGTTGATGAATGAACTGACACCAAATGAGATTAACACAATTTTCAGCTAGGCACCTGGGGCACAATGGTGTACCCCCCCAATTTTTAAATGAAATACCTGACTCAAAAGAGGCACTGACCTCTCCCTTTAGATTGTCAAATAAGAAATGGTAACAGCCTATGTAATAGCTATCCAGTGTGAATGAATCAAAAGTATACTATTTTTTTTTGTCAAATCAGCAAGTTATTTTTTGGTTTGCTTGATGAATTTCAGTAATTGGCTGTGTGCCATGAGATGAAAAGGGCTGAAAATCACTGGACTAATCCAGTGCAACAAGGCTGAACACTGAAAGTGCCGAAATGTAAGCCAACCACCTTCCTCAGAAGTTGAGAAAGGATAGGTAAATTGGGAGGAAAATCTTAGGTAAAATTCAGAGATTTCCAAATTTGGAGATTTCTCATAATTATGAGATTGACTATATCAGGTATATTACCAAGCAGCTTTGTTGTTTCTCTTAAAGTGTTTCAAAAGTTCTCAACTTGGACTTTTTTTTTTTTTAATTTTTATCTCATTTTCAGAAAGAGGGGAAGGGGGAGAGGCAGAGAGGGAGAGAGACATCAATATGTGGTTCAACTTGGACTTTTTATGCTCTGTGTATGCTTGTTGTTGGCTATACTTTGCCCTCCTTTTCTGCCTTTGAATTAAAGCTATTCTCTATAATATTTCTACTCTATTAGTAATACTCAGAGTTACATGCACTTAACTGTTTATGTGTGTATTTATATGTATTTTGACCAGTATCTTAACTAAACAAAATACAAATTAGTTTAAAAAGTTTTTCTGGAAAACCAGTCGAAGTGCTGTTTATACAACACAGAGCTCACTCACCCAGATTGGAACAGAGTTCTGTAGTGAAAAGGATCCAGACCTGCAAATGAGCTCCGACTGCGATGGCTGAGATCGATTTGGTGTGATCTGCAGCATTTTAGCATTAGTTGAATTCTCCAAATATTTTTCATTCTCAACAGTTAATGAATATGGTATCTGAACTGAAGTTTCCATTTCTACCGTTCTTACACATAATTGGGAGTCAATTTCCTGTAAATGTGGATTTACATTTAAAACGCCACAGGTTTTATTTTTATCCTCTTTAGTGAGTCCTTCACTTTGTGACACTTTATCAACCCCTCTTTCAGATACTTCTTCAAAGCCCAGTGTTTGTTTTCTACCTTCTAACTGGTCTTTCATTGAGCACTCACTGTAAATAGAACCACATGGAGTGCTATACTGTAAACTTAACTGATAAAATTCATTAGCCTCAGCAGGTGAACTGAAGACTGAACTTTGCAAATTTCCTACAGAGGGCTGGAAATGAACATTTTTTCCTTTATTTTGTAATGTTTCAGTTGGCTCAGAGTAGTTTTGATTTTCCATGCCTTGGGAAGAATCTCTTGCTTCAATGCTAAAAATACTTGGTAGATCAGCATGCAGACTCCCTTCTTGTGAAGAAAATTCTGGCAGAAGATGTTGAAAAGATTGTTCAGATCCTGCAATAAGTTGTTAAGAAATCAATTAATGCTATAAAACTTGGATATAGGTATAGTCTCTAATACTTTGAATAAATTGCAAAGTTTAGTTCCTACAATTTTAGGAAAGCTGATGTATGTAAGCATGATTAGAAAAGCTAAAGGATGGTCACAGTGATTTTTCAAATAACAACTGCTCACACCATGTATTGCCTCCTAATATAATTTAATAAAAACTATGGCTATTTGACACAATGAGGACATTTTCCCTTTTAAGATACTGATTTTGTTATCACAGAAGGACTTTGGTTAAAACATGCATGTGTATTTATGTATATATAAAATTTGTATCAAGTTTTAGGACAATTTTACTTAAATTGTTGACTGTAAGGGTTGATGTAGGGAAGCTGGGCAAGAGGCAACACTTTTTATTCTATAAAGTTCACTACTGTGAACATTGCAAAGTGAGCATACATTACCTGTTATTTAAACAAATACACAAAGGAACAGAAGTTGTAACAATGGGGGCAGGGGTGAGGGCAGGAATGGAGACAAACCAGGAACTGCTAGGTGCAATTTCTAAGAAAAATGAATATAAACAGTCAAGAAAAAAGTATTTTCACTCTTCTAATTTAATCATACATACCCTCTAAAATTTTTTCTGTACCAAAACTCTGAGCTGCAGTGTGAGGTGAGTTAGGATCAGGTTGCTGATTCAGGCTTATGTAAAGAGGAGAATGCAGGCTGCTCCTCCTCAGTGATGTAAAAGAAACTGCGCTTTTAGAGGCTATACTTGCAAGATAGCTTTCACTGGAAGCATCTGAGCTCTGTGGAAAACAACAGAATAATGCTGAAATGTAATTATAGTTAATAATCATGTTCTTTTAACATTACCCTTCCTTGATTTACATTTTACTATTATACTAATGATTTGCTTGTTCAAAACCACTTCTTCCATTTATATTAATATGAAAAAGACTCTTTAAAAGAGATTATTGAGAGCCCTGGCTAGTGTGGCTCAGTGGATTGAGTGCTGGCCTGCAAACCAAAGGGTTGCTGGTTCAATTCCTGGTCAGGGCACATGCCTGGGTAGTGGGCCAGGTCTCCTATTGGGGATGCACTAGAGGCAACCACACACTGATGTTCCTCTCTTTCTCCCTCCCTTCTCCTATCTCTGAAGAAAAAAAGAAAAAAAATATATACACACACACACACATATATAAATAAATTATTTAGAAAACAAATTACAAACCAAACAGACTGAGTTCAGAACATGAGATACCAGGATACGGAAGTAAAAAGATCCACATCTGAATCTTATTAACTCCTTTATTGGGTAGGAAGAGACTTGTAAAATTTTGCAGAATTTTATTTACCTAAACTGTTTAAGGCTGAATTCCATCAAAGTAAATAAAATATTCTCAAGCCTTTTATGTGTCATAATCAGTAGCTAGAAATAAGGCTGCCAGAACAAAATTCTAATGTAGCTTTTTTCAATCTTGGTTCTATGTTAGAATCATATGGGGAGCTTCAAAAACATCCTGGTATCTGAGCACTCCTAGAAACTGATTTAATGGGTTTGGGGTGCAGTCTGGGCACTGGAATTGGTAAAAGCTTTCCATATAATTCTTATTGGCAACCAAAATTAACAACCATTGTTCTGTTCTAAAAGAAGAAAATGTGACAAACTGCTCTTGGAAATTAAGTGAAATGAAGCATCTACTTTATAACACACCTGGTAGCTTTCTTGAGAAATTCCAGAGGACAATGATGACAAATCAAAATCTGGCTGTGGTTCTAAGGGTTTAAACAGCTGATGATGTAAGTTTGGAAAAATGTATTCCAATTCTGGAAAGTCAAGGTCAACTGTTGGAATTTTGAGAAAAAAAGATGTATTTTTAAAGCCTAGAAAAACAGTACTAAAAACATATTCATAAAAGCTTGTTTAGTGAATCCCATTCAACAAAATTCTTTCCATTTTTTTCCATTACCAGCTGATGTTTTCAAATTAGGTCCTATAACTACTGGTATCAAAAAATGGGGACACTCTCATAACCTTCGACAAATATCTCCATTTCCACCAGGCCCAAAGTTTATGAGGTTAATTTGGAGTTAGTGGCCCCATGATCACTGCTTTGCTATTCTCAGTAGCTAAGGCTCACTTCAGGTCAATGATTAAAAAAAGAAAGCTGGGTGTTACTATGGGCCAGATATTGTACTTTATATATAGTGTCTCATTTACTCTCCAATATCCTTCGTTTATAGAAGATCAAAGAAAATCTTGCCCATGATCAACTAGGAGTCTAATCCATGTCTATCTGATTTCTGAGTTCTTATTCTCCACAGTGGTACTGCCCTCATGCTGTCACAGCTAAATCTGCAACAATCAAGGACGATCTGCAGAGCTGTTCCTCTATGTGTTTTCCTGTAACTGGTTCCAAGTTCCCTCTCTCACCAAAGGCCCTCACTGTTTTCCATGGCATAACTGCCGCAGCAGACCGGAAACACATGGGGCTCAAACAAGCTCTACTTAAAATTAAAAGGGATGAAAAGGAAAAAGTTGCAGTTTATATAAAAGTTATTTGCTCAAAATAATTTTACCATGCAAGTCCTTTTTTTCAGTCTTCAAGTTTGTTTCATTTACATCCTTGCCTATCATCTGCTGAATGTGCACTTGCCCAGATATACATTTTTCTGCTGGAGGAAACAGAGGTTTATGACTGTCTCAAAAGTCCTGCCTTTGATAAATAACTTGTGGAGGAAATGTAGAACTTAAAATAATTGTTTCTTCTGCTTTGCCAGGGGTAAATTCTTGTTCCCTATGGTCCACACACTCTGAAAATGGCTTTGCAAATTGAGATTAATGAAAATATTTAATGGCTGGGTACTTACTTAGAGACAAATTTTGGTGAGAGGCATAGCACTATATATGGATTAGGGATCACTGCAACCAAGAAATTTGCTCAGCTTCCCACTGAATGGGAAAAGGTGACGTTAGTGGATACTTCTCAAAGTATTGTTGGAGATCCAGAGAGGATCCTCAAGGGTCTGCAAGCTTGTGATTTCCAATCACATTTAGAATACTATACTGTCCAATATTCTATCAGGCAGGAAAGCTTTACTTTTGCGATTTAAAGAAACAGTCCCTCTCAGCACAATGTGAAAAAGCAAGGTTTGTTTGTACCACTATATTGCAACTAAACTGGTACTGGTCTTTCCATTTATTTACAGATATGCTGACATTATTACCTGGATCTGTAAAGCTCAAATCTGTGTTTTCATTACTTAAGCTCCCAGTAGAAATAGTCATTGAAGATAATGGTGCCTGATAAATTTCTTGTGTTTCAGCCTAAAAATTAAGGGGAACATTAGACTGCAACGTAGGAAGTAATATCTAGAAAACAAATCACCAACACCAACGTTTATCAGTACTGAGCTCAGATCAAGTGTAGAAACCTTCATAATTATATAGGTCAGTAGTACAACCTTTTCATCATTACTCAGAACTGATCAGCCTTTCATGCACACACTCCCCACCCGCCAAATCTCACTCAGCAAGTCCTCAGTTATCCAGTCACTTCCACACACACACAAACACACAAACACAAACACACAGTTTTAAACCTCTTTATACTTTTGCTTCTCAGAAATACAGAGATCATGCATCAGGGAGACTGGAAGGTCTTCTGATGCTCAGATTTGGCTATTTTCATCACTGATCCACTTACTAAGAGCAGATCTCAGAGAACATACACTTTAGCATTTTACAACTTCTGTGAATTGAACAAAAGATAATATAAAGCCAAATAGCTCTAACAGTGTAGTACACGCTAAGATATTACTAACCTTATTATCTGGCTTCACAGCTGGACTCACGGATGTACCATCTTTATCGACCGCATAACTTAACACTGTATGGTTCTCAGCCACTGCCTCCTGGACCTCGACTAGGATGGGGGCGGAAGGGGGGGATTTGGATTATGACAAATCAAATTCTTAGCACCAGAGGGCATCATATCCTGCTTTCCTACATTTTCTTTATTTTGCTTCATGGAGTACCTTTATCTTAGGACAAACAGGAAAAATCATTCATTTTATTATTCAAACATTTACTAGTCTGCACAACATATTTCCACCACCTGGGAAACTGTAGTTGTCATTGTTACTCTACAAATAAAAATCCTTTTGAAAAGAGCCAATGTGATGGGAAATACTTTTGTTGTCATTTTAAATGATGCAAGAAAATAAGGTCATAAATACAGCATGATCTCAAAGGTGGGAAAAATGCATATAAAAAAGAAAGGAAAACATCATAGTGCAACCACTGGTTGCTCATGAATTGCAGGACAAGGTAGAATTTTATATCTTTAGTACTTTCTAAACTCATAATGAACATGAATACTTTTATTATAAATGATCGTTTCTCAATATATTTGACATACTAAAATAGATATAAAATTATACTTTTTGTCTTACTCTTAATAATTCAGGTATTCTGGGCTAACTTATCTCTTACTCCCAAAGCTGGCTAAGGCATATGATTGTCTGTAGCTCTGAAACATTAAAATTAAAACTGCTTCACCAAATATAAACTAAAACTTTCTCATTTCACCATAATATTATTAAAAGAGATCATACACATTAAAAGTATGTTTCTTGTCCTGACTGGTGTGGCTCAGTGGGTTGGGTGCTGTCCCACAAAACTGAAAGGTCCCCGGTTCAATTCCCAGCCAAGGCACAAGCATGGGTTGTGGGTTCAGTCCCAGTTGGGGATGTGAGAGAGGCAACCATCAATATTTCTCTCCCTCTCTTTCTCTCCTTTCCCCTCTTTCTAAAAATAAATAAAATCATTTTTTCAAGAAGTATGTTTCTTAAATATTTGTGTACAAATGTACTTATTTGTAAAATAAATCTATATATGGATAATGAAGTCGAAACAAAGCTAGCATCAAATAGTATTGATAAATAAAATTTTAATTTTAAATATAATCTTTACTCTCTTGTAGTCTAGTTCTTTAAAAATAATTATTGTGACATGACTGATTGAACCATTAAACTGTTACTTGGTTGTGTCTATACCCACTAGAGTTTTAAGCAAAAGATGAATTTTTATAGCAAGTTTTTATTTTTTCTTAAGCTGCTAATTTCAAAAGCAAGTTTGGGGGTTAGGAGTTAATCTAGGGTTTTTAAATTCATACCTCACAATTATATACTGCTCTCTATAATATAATAAGACGGTTGATTCCTCCAGAAGAGAGATGAGGGAACACAGTTGCGTTTGAGTTGTAGTAAGAAGTGAAAAATAAAAATTTGGAGAAAGGAGCAAGGTCAGTTATAGACACTGATGTATTCAATGAACAGATCCCTGAAAGTAGTTGGAAGAGAAATAACTGTCATTGGTTTGGAAATGATTTGCTGGGAGCAGGAGCTCATTTGCAAGTTCCTAAGAAGGCCAGTAACATCATGAAAGCAATGCCTTACATAGTCATCTTCCCATGCTATGAAGAAGGCAACATTTCTTACTTTCCTTCAGTAGCAAAGCACCATTTCCTGCCTTCCTGCAAAAGCAAGTGGTGCAGAGCTTGAAGTCACTGACACCACCTAAAAAGCTATTAAGAAAGAAAAGTGAGGTGATGAGGACCTGAATAAAGTAGTAGGGGGAATGAAGAAGTACCTCACACCTCCTTTCTAAGACAGAAATAATACCAATCAGGGATGATTAGGAGAAAAAGGAAAGCAGCCTGAGAGCCAGGAAATGACTGGGCTCTATCTGCTAGACCCTGCTGTTCTTCTGTTTGTTACTCATTAACAATTTCACAGAACACTAGTTTCTCCCATCCTTGGTGTATTGGGACAATGCTCGATCAACTGAGCTACCAGGCCAGAGCCCAGATATTCCTTTCTGCCATCCTCTTAGTGAGCTACCTCATTGTTCCCCTGTGGTGGCCTTCCTCAACAAGTCAAAATCCCCGGCCTGGCTCAACTACAGCTGTGTTCTCTGTAGTCTTTGGCTAGAGGGCATCAACAGGTAGAATAAAAAGGAAATACAAGTATCCTTTAGCTAAATCTAAAATAATGATATAACAGTTTTACTTTATGTGTCAAAAACTATGTATAATTCACTGGAAATTATATCCTTTGCAGTTATTTCAATCTTAAATTTTAAAAAAAGCTAAATTTTTCTGTAAATTCTCAAAAGAAAATAGGTCTCTCTCACCTGAGTCTATTAAAACTATAGATGTAACTAAGATAATTCCTTAAGCATATGTGACCGATAAAAAGAAATCTGGTTAGAAAATGTAACTACTTTAAAAGATGCTTTAGAACTAACAAAGCAGTACTAGGACTGTGCCATATGGTCATTAAGCATATTATTCAGGTAAAACAGCTTGTTACCTACATATATAAATTCCAAACTGAGAAAATTAACACTGGTTGTCTTTGGGTGGCAGAATTGATTTAATTTTTTCCCTTACAATCCTCTATTTTCCAAATATTTAAAAAGTAAATAAAAGAGCTCATTTAGAAAGCCACATATAGAATTTTTAAAAGATAATATTTGGTACTATTTAATTAAAAGTAAATTGCTAGCAACAAGCTTAATACAAAAATTTGTAGAGGCTGCCAACTATAAACCTCAGACCTTCAAATACTTCCTATAAGCATTTATTTTTTGAGACAATTGTAAAGCAAAATGAATTATTCTTCAAATAAACTTTACTTGCCTCATTCAACCTTTTCCATGCAGAATACATGCTTCTTTTTAACAAATAAAATCCACAGGTGAACACAGAAAATAGAAAGTGCAACCCAGTCTCCAAAAATAAAATAAAATAAATAAATAATACAGCTGTACTAGCACTTTGGTGATTACTATCCCATTTTCAATGCACGAACACAGATTTTCCCCCATCACTTACCAACACTCAGGACTGCAGGTATGGGTGCACTGTAGGATTCTAGTCCCAACAGTCGCTGAAGTTATTTATAATTTTTCGTTACAAATAACACTACAAATAATATCTCTTGTCCGCATATCCTCATGCACAGCAATTCCATTTTCCATTTCTTTCTCTCTTACCGGCTTCATTAGAGTCACTACAGATGTCCTCTTGGGCAGTCTGGTGAGGATGAGCCAATGGGTTTTGGTCAAGTGGGATCCCAAGGAAACTTTGTTCTCGACTTACGGAGACCCTCAGGGGGTCCCTATCTTGACGAAAATCTGGTGTACCTGACAGGGAAAAAAACTGACTCGTTAGACTTCTACCTACTTTTCTAGCTCTAGCTAAAACTAAAATGGCAATTTAGATTAGGGGGCAAAAACCTAAACTCTTATTAAAGACTTGATTTATGTAGCAAGAAAATATAACTACTTATTTTTTCACCCACACCTTTAAATTATTTCACTTCAATTTTACTGAGTTTTTTTTTTTTTTTAAAGATTTTATTCACTATGTTTAGAGAGAAGGGCTGGAAAGGAGGAAGAAAGGGAGAAAAACATCAATGTATGGTTGCCTTCCACTTGCCTCTAGCTGGGGACCTGACTTGCAACCTGGTTGTGCCCTGGCTGGGAATCAAAACAGCAAGCAACCTTTGGGTTCGCAGGCTGGAACCTATCCACTGAGCCACCAGCAAGGGCGCTTAATGAGTTTTTCTTAACAATATACCCACTTAATACCAGATAATGTTTCAGAACAGAATCACAGGAAAAATGTCTGGAGATGTACCAACCATTAATGGCACTCTAAGATATAATATGCATTCATAATATAAAGCTCAAAAATAGGCAAAGCTCATCTCTGGCATAAGAAATCAAGACAGAGGCTTACACTGGGGAGAACAGAGCAGACAGTAACTGAGAGGACAAAAGGAAGGGTTTACGGAGTTCTCGAAGATTCCAGTTCCTGACCAGGGTGGTGTTTACAGGAGGATGGTGACTACGGTGATAACCGCTGAAGTAAATGCCTAAGATTTAAGCACTTCTTTAAATGTTATATTTTGATACAAAATTTAAAACAAAGGAGTGGGAAATTCTCAAAAGTAGAAGCTAATTTACTGTGAAGAGTACATGAGAGACACTTGACAGGTCAGGAAAAGCGAACTGGGACAAGTGGCACTTAAGCCAGCCCTGAAGGGAGGAGCAAGATCATGAGAGGACTGGTAGATGAAGCTAGGGACTCAGACTTCACTGCAACTTATTCCTCAAATCAAAGAGAAACCAATGAAGAATTTTAAACAGGGAGATACAGCCCTATTTGAATTTCATAACTGTGTTTAGATTTCAGACTTACCAAATCGTTTTCTTGATCAAATTTATTAAAGTAAATCCTTTTTAGAAAAGAGAAATTAGGTTTGTCAATAGAAAGGTACACGGAAGTGTAATGTTAATTGTCATGGGAAAATGAATTAAAGCTAGATTGGAACCAGGGAGACATTGGGAGATGTGGCAACCATTCCATAAAGAAATGATGGCCTGAATTAAAGGAGTGGTAGTGGGAACACAACAGATGCTAGACCTGACCAAGCAGAACTGAGAAGAGCTGGTGACTTATAGGGTGTTGGAGGGGTGGACAAGGGAAGTATTGGAATTTACATCTGGGTATGATTCACTGAAAAAAAAAAAGGCTGAAGGATAAGAAGGTGGAGGTGAGGGAACAGTATAAAGCTTTCCCTTTTAGACATGAAGACATTATGAAATCTGAAACATGACTCATTTAAATTAAAGGAATTCATGGTGGGGCTTTCCCAATGTTCATTGTAAATTAGGGAAAACATCAATCATTTCCTGAAACTGTGGTTTGCCAAACAGTGCAAAACAGAAAACAAAAAACAAAAAACAAGAAACACCCAACTTTCAATGCCTAGTAATAAATAAAATCATTCCTTTGCTGTAATTTCCATAAAACATAGTAAGAAAGCAGAGAGGGGACTGATCTTAAGAATTAATCTCTATCTTCTTTAATTCTTTCAGCCAGAAACAAAGATATAGTATTTATGGCTGAAGACCAAAATAACTAATATTATCATTATACTTCCATGTACCTTTCTATTGACAAACCTAATGTGTCTCTAAAAAAGGATTTACTTCGATCAATTTGATCAAGGAAACTTGTAAGTCTGAAATCTAAAAATAATTATGAAATAAAATAGGGCTATTTACTAAGGATCTCAGGGAGGAATTCTTCTCAATAAATGGACCTAAGAAGAAATAAAGTAAAAAATATATATCTGATTGTCCTTAAAGCCAGGATATTAAGCTAATACTTAATTTATAAAAGATATAGGAAAAGAATAATGAAGGTACTAAAGTAGAAAGGCAATAAGGGAAAGAGAAAAACAAAACTGAGTTATATTCTAAAGAAACAGGTGTAGAAGGCAGACATGAGAGGAAACAGAGAGAAACAGGAGTGTCAGAATATGGGGTATCAAGAGAATTTTTGTCCACAGTACATCGGTTTCTCCCATATATTAAGAAAAACCCAGTTACCAGTGCCACAATACTTTAAGTCCAAATTTCATATACTGTTTATAAGAACCATTTTTTCTTTCCATATGTACTTATAGCCGGGCTTCTTCAACAACAGTAACAACATAATTAGCATCCCGAAAAAAATGTAGAAAATTGGCAAATGTAGAAAACACATTTTATCAAACTATCTGTTTACCTAGTATAGAAGGTCTGCCACTTGCTGGTGATTCCATCTCTTGTATAGCACTAAGTTCATGTTGGTTCAAGTCCAACCCACATTTCACTTTTGCTACAGGTGGCTTTGAGGCTCTCTTACCTAGCTCCTTGATCAGATGCTCACCTATCAAGTCAATGACAAAGTTAGGCAAAATACAAATCTATTAACAAACTACAAACTTCTCTTTAGCCAGCAAGTTGCAGGAAATGAAAGCAAAGAATAATCAGTGGAATAATTACAATATAATCCAATTATCTTACCACTCTGCTTGGTGCTACTACCTTCTGAAAGCAGCTGATTATCAGCAGAGTTGCTGCTATTTGCAGGATTAATGTTTTCACAATCATCTCTTGCTTGGGCTTGAAGATGAGGAAGACACTCTCTGAGCATCTGGGGTTTTAAATCATTTTCAAGAATGGGCTTACTTGTCTGAAACAGTGCACAGATGAAGGATCATGTAAAGCATTCATTAGATTTCTATCTCACTCTTAAATTAGAACCTCAACCAAATAAATACTTCTATCAATCATACTGTTATAACTTTATCCCTAGATAAAAAAAGAGAAATGCTTCTAATATTGAAAGTGATATATTCCCACTAGGAAGTATAACCACTCACAGCTTTCAGCCAAAAACCTTAGCCTCCATTGTACATTTCAGTAAGAGATGTTACTTAAATATATTACTCTGCTTTCTTTTCCCACCACTTTTCCTTCAAATGACCAGTAAATCCTTAGAACTCAAGTTCTCATGACCTCAACTTAGGCTTCTTCAGATCAAAGGATATACAGACTTCTACTCAGGTTAAATCATAAATTTTGGAAAAGTTTCTCAAAGTAAAATTGGCATGTGCATACTTAGATGAATATATACTCTTATCTCCCTTAAAGAGAAACTATGAAAGTCTGAGTGGCCATGCCAATCTTCTCAATAATTCAGTGACATGCAGCAGGTCCAGCTGTCCATCAGCCTAAAATCATGCCAATTTTACAACAGGTGTTACTATCATCACTTAAGGAAAAAGAGGGTACTGATAATGATTCACACACAAATGTTAGCAAAGTGCTACATAGAAAACATAAGGTCTGCTAATTGTATAAAAGAAATTCTGCTAACCAGTTATTTTATAATTTAATCTTCTTATGGTAAGCTAAAAATCCCTTATAACAAAACTTCAAATGACAATCTATATTTTTAAAGAGGGTTTGCATTTGGCTTGCGTCAAACTACTGGCTAGAATTAGTTGGGCTTCAAATAACTATTAACCTCATAAATACCATTTAAGGTAGTATTTATGTTTTAATTTTCATATTGTTTAAGGTAGAAAAATAAAGCAGTTAAGGTCAAACCACTTATTCTCAATAATAAAGAACATATACTATTTAGGCCTAACATGAAAACATTTATCTTGTGTGAGTCAGGTTAACCCCAGCTTAATTCTTAAGATATTCAAGTTGAATACATACCTGACTGTCCTTAAAGAAATCCTTCAGAGTCTCTTGATGTTTCAGTATCTGCTGCTGCAATGCTGTTTCTCTCTGTACTTGCAGCTCTTCTTGAGCTTTCTGTCTATAATGCACAACTTCTTTTTGTAGATTCATCTGCTTCTGAAGTCCCAAGTCCTGAGCTAAGATAGGCTGTGTAAAACTCAAAAGTCTATCTTGAAATTTTGGGATCATAGAATCGCTTGAAGAAGCTGCATGTTCATTCTTTGGGATCACTGAATTACTTGAAGAAACTGCATGTGAATCCAATTCACAAATATTTTTATCTTTAACTTCAGCAAATGGTAGTGGAATAAATGAATGTTCTCTTTCCTTGGGTAGAAACAAACAGGGAATAGAAAATTCACTTTTAATCAACTTACTTTTTTTGTTTAAAAGCAGGTCTTCCTGGGCTTTTTCATCAGAATGCAGCACCTCTCTTTGAAAGTCCAACTGTGCTGTCAAATGATCTTGCTGAGGCAGATTAGGCTGTGATAAACTCAAAAGTCTACCCTCCTGTGAGCTGGTGATCTCAGGATGACTTGAGGGAGCAGTACTGTAACTTCTGGTTGGAAAAGAGTTTTGGAGTCTTTCAGAGTCAACAACAGGCAGTGCTACTTGGGGTAAGGATGAAGAGGTGTTAACCTGCTCAGATGATACCCTTTTCTCCAATGTATTTAGTCTTTGCAAAAGCAATTCTTCTTGGATTTCCTGTCTAAACGGAATGGCTTTCCTCTGTATATCTAAATGCGGCTGAACTGCCATCAACTCATGATGGTGAGATTGAATTAGATGCTCAGAAGCTAGCTTTTCTTCCAATTTATTTTGTCTGGACAACATAACTTGCTGAGGTAAAACAGGCTGTGATACACCCAAAAGACTACCAGGAAATCTTGGTATCGCAGAATGACTTGAGGAAGCTCCATTATCACTCCTAGTTGGGCAAAGTCCTTGGATTCTATCAGGTTCGGTAAGAGGTAACGAAGCAAATGAATGTTGTACACTTAGGGGCAAGAAGGAAGAGGTACTAACCTTCTCAGGAGGTATGGCTTCCCTCCACTCATTCTGTTTACGTAGCTCTTTCTGGGTTTCTTGTCTAGACTGCACAATGGCTTCCCTTTGTGTAGCTAACCGTTCTTGAAGTGCCTTCAAATTATCTTGCTGAGGCCGGATAAGTTGTGATAGGCTCGAAAGCCTATCCTGCAATTGTGAGATCTGAAAATGGCTGGAAGACATTTTACCATCACTCTCTGCTGAAAGAGATTCCTGGGTTGTACCAAATTTGGAAGGGAATGAAGTAAATGAAAGCTGTCCTAACTGGGGTATGAATGAGGAGGAACTGGTCTGTTCTGAGGATATATTTCCTTGGGTTTTCGGGCCAAAACGAAGGACCTCCTCTGTGTCTAGCCATTCTTGGTGGTCCTCCAAATTATCTTGTGAAAACCTCAGAAATCTTGAGATCTTAGAATGGCTTGAGGGTCCTGCACTGTCACTTGATATAAATTCCTGGCATCTTTCAGATTCAGCTACCTGGGACAGGGATGAAGAGGTGCCAGTCTGTTCAGATGAAATCCCTTTTTCTAATTCACTTTGTTTGTGTGCAAATTCCTGAGTTTCCTGTTTAGCGCCAATGCTTATCCTCTGTGCTGTCCAATTTTCTTGCTGTGGCAGCTTATGCTGTGGAAGATGGAGAGACTCCTCAAATGCTGGGATGATCAAGTCACTCGAGGGAACCGTACTTTCCTTCTCAACCACTGGTGGAAATGAAGAGCTCATCTGCCCTGACTTACTCTCTCCCAAATACTTTTGTTTATGTAGAAGTAACCCCATCTGGGCTTCATGCCTGGCCTGGAGAGCATCCCTTTGTGCAGTCAGCTGCTCTTGGAGTAATTTCAAACTATCATGCAAAGGGAGGAACTGCTGTAGGAAACTCAAAGAGCCATCCTGAGATTTTGGGATTTCAGATTGGCTTGAGAGAAGTCCCTCTTCACTTTTGGATGGATACTGTTCCTGGGTTTTTCCAGGTTGAGTACCAGCAGAAACTAACGAAGTGAATGTATGCTGAGCTGCCTTAGATGGGAGAGAAGGTGGTTCGGTCTGTTCGGACCATCCTCTTCTATCCAGTTTAGCCCATGATACTTCCTGGGCTTCACGCCTGGCTTGAAAGCTGTCCCTCTGAGTATTTAACTGTTGCTGAAGAAATTTAACATGATCTTGCTGTGATAAGATAGGCTGTGAAAAACTCAAAAGCCTATTCGGAAGTTGTGGAACCCCAAGACAGCCTGAGGGAACTGCAGTATCATTCTTGGCTGGAGAAGATTCCTGGATTCTCCCTGACTCAGCTTTGGCGGAAGGCAGTAAAGCAGAGGAATCCAGAGGTACCAGGGGAAGGAATACAGAGACACCAGTTTGCCTCTCCAATTCTTTCTGTTTGCCCAAAAGCAATTGTTCCTGAGCTTCCTGCCTGGACCGAAGAACTTCCTTCTGTAGGTCTAACTGCTCCTGGAGAGCCTTCAAATTGCCTTGCTGGGCTGTGATGTTCTCTGAGGATGGCAAAGACTTATCCTTCATTTGGCTGATTACAGAATGGCTTACAGAAACTGCACTTCTGCTCATGGTTGAAAAGGGTTCTTTGGTTTCTCCAGATTCAACTTTAGCAGGAAGAGAACTAAAAGAATGCTCAGCTACTAGTGGTAGGAATGAAGAAGGTTCAGCTGGCTTAGAAGATGTACTTTCATTATTCTCGGAGAACCCTTTCTGGGAGTCTAAAGTTTCAGCTACTTCACTAGCATGCTGCAACATTACTGGCTTATCATGTGATAAAGCCCTTGAAAGTATATGAGAATCTTTCGGGACCAATTTAAAGTCTCTCTCTTGTGTTTCAATCTGTGAAAATTGCTTTGGCTGTTCTTGTGATTCCAAACATTTCTTGGCTAAAACATCTGTTTCTGTTGTTTCTACCTGTCTTTGTGGAAAGTGATTTTCTCTTGGAAACTGAAAATAATTTTGTTCTAATCTGGGGATCTGTATGGGTTGTACAGCTTGATATTTGTTAGGACTCAACTTGGATCTCTGACTTTGATCCCAATGTTCTGATATAACAGTCGGTCTTTCAG
The DNA here is from genome assembly GCA_004026585.1 of Noctilio leporinus. NCBI lineage: Eukaryota > Metazoa > Chordata > Mammalia > Chiroptera > Noctilionidae > Noctilio > Noctilio leporinus. Next base: position 5,640 of record PVIW01004425.1, on the reverse strand, counting down.
ATTTCCGCTGTGGGGCTGATGTAATAGAATCAGATATTAATGGTGCAGCTGTCATGGATGGGTACTTTCCTTTTAACATTGTCTGATATTCGAGTAATTGTTTCCTGGCTGTTTCAACAGACTGTCTATGAAGCCTATCAAAAAATAAAAAACAAAACAAGTATTGTTCTTTTTTTGGTTCAAAAATGCTCCATATTCTCAATTATCTACACATTAAGTTCAACAGCCATCTAGGACTAGCCAGAATCATAATGGAAAAGAAACAATGTTTACATTGCACTTTGAGATTTATATGCTATAAGTCTTAGGGAATTCTGATTAAATCTTCATATAAATAATAAATCCTGATGATGTAGTCATACACGATAATGTATGAATTGTACTCTGGCTAATACCTGTTTTGTTGTAAAAGCTGATGCTGATAGTTACGAATCATCCTCCTGTGACTTTCTTCATCAGTTTTTATGGTGCATGATGCTGAAGCAGGGCCAACCTAATAAAAGATAAAACTACTAAGTAAAAAGCAAATCCAGAAACAAGTACTTAAGTATTTAAAATGAACTAAAGTTCTATAGTTAAAATACTAAAAAAAATTAATATTTTAAAACAAAAACTGGCACTTCCATTAAGAAATAATATTTAGTGCCAATCCCAAGTCCAAGAGATCAACATACCCATTATATACAAATTATGATCAAATATACTGCTACCCTCTAGAAGCTGAAAGATGAAAGCCATTAGGTTTGTATAAGCTTATATGTATACATAATTAGAAGAAAATATTACCAAATAAGAATTAGAAATGCATTTTACTTTTCTGGATGCTAAGATTGCTTATATTTTCTTATCCTTCAATGACCTATGCAGGGGTGAGATTTCCTGACATCCTACCCCAGTCTGTTGAGATTTTTTTCTTTTTTCTTCTTCCAGCTGAGCCCTGAAGCAATCAGCTTCTAATCTTAACTTCTGTTGTTCAATTTGTTCAAGTAATTCCATCTGCTTTTGCTTCTGCTCTTCTATTTCCATTATCTAAGTAATAAAAAAACTATTGATCTATTAACAACAAACTCGCACACAAAAGAGAAGTTTAGAGTATGCATTAGATTGAAAAGAAACAGGTATATCATCAATAATACCTATTATCCTAGATTATCTGTGATTGCCGCTGCCAGAGGGGAAAAGGGAGTGAGAAGGGAAATGGGGAAAAAGGGAAAGAATTAAAAAGAAGCAGAAAGAGAAAAAAAAAAAGAAATATTTTAACTATTTCTATTTCCTAGGAGCACAGGGAAACCTTGATATTTCTGAAGACCCACCTCCAGAGATGTAGAAAGCAATGCTTGGTCAAATTCTGCATTCATTTCTTTCATTTTACAATGTACTCAGTAAGAAATGACAAAGAAATTAAATGCTGAGGCCTCCCCAAACACCTTGATTTTCTAGGCATATCCATAAACGGGGGGTACAATTATCTAGAAGCCAAACAGTAAGACAATGAGAAAATCCTTTATCTTTTCTGTCAGGCATGAAATAGATGGTCAGACAATGGCATAGGGATGACACTTGAGCCCTAATATTACACCAGCATACACACACACCCAAGTTATAAGAACATATGTCAGAGTGACTAAGTTTCATCAGAAGAGGTACCTGACTAGACTGGCTGGCTGCTAACCCAGTACCTAGTTAAGCTGCTGATACATATGTAATACATAATAGTTACTGAATAAGTAGAAAAGTGAATGTATCTGCAGTTTATTCAGAACACTTTTATTAGAGGTAATAAAAAATAATCTTGTTTTCAAAATTAAAAAAAAAATCTCAATCTGAAACTCTATCTTTTCCTAATCAGGCAATAGTTAATATCAGTAATTAATCAGGCTATAACTGAGTTTCTACCTTCATCTTCCTTATTCTCCCTCACTCACAGGAGCCACTGAATTTTGCTGTTTACAGTTCTATAATACTTCTAGAACAGCATTATCAATACAAAAAGTACTAGCCATCTGTAACCATGTAAGTTAATTCAAATTAAATAAAATTTAAAATTCAGTTTCCCAATTATAGTAGTCAAATTTCAAGTATTGAAATATTTAACAGCCCATGTAGCTGCACTCAGACATGGAACATTTCCATTCCATTGTCCATTCTATTGGACAATACTGCTTTAGCATATTGATTAGAAATCATTTATCTGAGAAGAAATACTGGCTCATAAAATTTTGACTCCCTAGCAGTATTTTTATAAAAACTATAACTATAAACTCACTAGCTTAATAATAATCAGCCTCTTTCAAAGTAATTTTGTATTTAAATAAATCTTTTACTAAAGTACATGGGACTGAAATTATAGTTAAGGTGGCTGAATTTAAATGTTTCTTCTGAAATACTATTTTTCAAAATAACTTTTGAGATTACAAAGCTCAGCTAAGTGTCTAATACTATGACAGAGACTAATTCACTCAACAAATACTTAACACACATGAGGCAATGTACCCAGAACTATGTAGAATAAGTTGAATAATAAAAAAAAAAAGTCTCTGATTTTAAAAAACTGATCAATGTTATAGGGAAGATAAGATATATACAAAATATAAAATACAAAGCAGAATGCCATAGGGATCAAATGAATAGAATAAGTAAGACAAATTTCACCGGTCAAACAAAATTATAGTACCTAGGGAAGAAAAATACCTTTAAAAATAAACATTTCGAATTACCTGTTTCTGTCTTGCTGCCATTCTAATTCTGGCTGCTTCTTCTTGAGGGTGGAGTAGTACTGAACTCTGAGCTTCAGCTGTGGTAGGTTCAGTCTCATTTATTTCTAAGAGGATCCCAAAACAAAAATTAGTTTTAATAATTTAGAATTCTGACCCCCTGTGATGCTCTTTATTTATTCATCCCATGTAATTTTATTAGGAAAAAGATTTGAAGGGCCAAGCAAATTTAATCTGAGAATGTAAATAAAAATAAATACCTTGTTCCTTTTTAGAGTCTGCACCACATAAAGTTGGTTGATCTTCACTAGTAAGTGGTCCAGAGTCAACTGTTAGTGTGTCACTTCCAACAACTAAAACAGATACATTTTTATGAACATATTATCCCTGTTAAGCTTAGATCTGAACAAAGTAACAAAAATCTGCATTCCAATGAACAATTCAATCTTGGTCCACCTGAATGTCTTATTAAAGGCATGGTCAACTTACAGATGACCGCAGATTTCATACATAAAATTTATGCCTAATATAAGGACACAAATGGAAGATGAAAATTGTAAACAAAAAAGAAAATGTAAAACAGAAACATTGGGAAGGCATGCTGACAGGTTCAAACACAATGGAAAAGCATGAAACCAGAATAAGCAAGGCACCAAAATTTGAAGAAAAGTTAAAGAAATTTAAATGTATCTCTGACATATTTAAGTATTACAATTTTTATTACTTATGAAACCAGAGCAGAGAAGAAAGTTAAGCAGTCGTAATCAGGGCAGCCAGAAACTCTGTGCCAAGCATTCATTGAGCATCTACTATGTGCCACGTGTTGGGGACTCTGTGGGGAATAAGAAATGGCCTCAAGGAGGTTTTACAGGGTGAGTGGGGACAGAAACATTATATATTTATCCTAGAAAAATATATAAAATTTGAGACTATGGTAAATACTATATAAGAGAAATAACGGGTTTTGGTAGAGTATTAAAAGGGGAATCTGAATTAGATTGGGGCCTACACAAGATTTCTCATGCAGTTAAGCAGGTACCCAAAAAGTAAGGAAGAATTAACCACACAAATAGGTATGAGTACCCTGTGAGGATAAAAACCACTTCGCTCATTCAAGGAACTGAAAGAGGGTGTAGTTAAACACAGGGAAAATGAAGCAGGATGAAGATAGAGAAAACCTATTCGTACAGGTTCAAAATAACCTGGTTGTGAACTGAAAATGAAACACCCCCCGCCTTATTTTTTTTTTTTTTCCATTTTATTGTTGTTGTATTACATCCATCCCCTTTTTGCTCCCCTCTGTCCCCCTCCTCACCCATCCATTACCCCAAAGTCAATCCCACCTGTTGTCCATGTCCATGGTTCCTTTAATATTAGGTTCTTGTCTAAGCTGCTCCCCTTTCTTGCCTGTGCCTCCCTCCTCCCCCCAACCCCTTTTCCCCTGACCAATGAAGGCCTATTCATTGTATTCATATATTTGGTTCTGTTTTGCTTGTTGTTAGTTTTGCTCACTATTGTCCCGTAATGGGTGAGATCATATGATATTTGTCCTTCACTGACTGGCTTATTTCACTAAGCATAATACTCTCCAGTTCCATCCATGTTGTTGCAAAGGGTACAAGTTCCTTCTTTCTTTCTGCTATACAGAATTCCATTGTGTAAATGTACCAAAGTTTTTTGATCCAATCATCCACTGATGGGCACCTAGGCTGTTTCCAGCACTTGGCTATTGTAAATAGTGCCACTATGAACATAGGTGTACATAGGTTCTTCTGAATTGGTGTTTCAGGATTCTTTGGGTATAGTCCAAGTAGTGGAATTGCTTGATCAAAAGGCAGTTCCATTTTTAGTTTTTTAAGAAAACCCCATACTGTTTTCCACAGTGGCTGCACCAGCCTACATTCCCACCAACAGTGCTCCAGGGTTCCCTTTGCCCCGCATCCTCGCCAACACTTGCTTTGTTAATTTGCTGATGATTGCCATTCTGACAGGTGTGAGGTGGTATCTTACTGTGGTTTTAATTTGCATCTCTCTGATGACTAGTGATGTTGAGCATTCTTTCATATGCCTCTGGGCCCTTTGTATATCTTCCTCAGTGAGTTGTCTGTTCAGGTCCTTTGCCCATTTTTTAATTGGGCTGTCTGCCTCCCTGGTGTTGAATCACATTAGTTCTTTATATATTTTGGAGATCAGACCCTTGTCTGAGGTATCATTGGCAATTATGTTTTCCCATACAGTTGGTTCCCTTTGAATTTTGCTGATATTTTCTTTAGCTGAACAGAAACTTTTCAATTTGATATAGTCCCATTTGTTGATTTGTTCTTTGATTTCCTTTGCCCTTAGTGAAGTAACAGTAAACATATTTCTGCATAGAATATACAAAAGTTTATTACCTACATTTTTTTCCAGGACCTTTATGGTAGCACTGCTTATGTTTAAATTCTTTATCCATCTTGAGTTTATTTTGGTGTATGGTGTAAGTTGGTGGTCTAGTTTTATCTTTTTGCATGTTGCTGTCCAGTTCTCCCAACACCATTTGTTGAAGAGACTGTTTTTACTCCATTGGATGTTCCTTCTCCCTTTGTCAAATATTAGTTGACCATGGAGTCCTGGGTTAATTTCTGGGCTCTCTATTCTGTTCCATTGATCTATATGTCTATTCTTATGCCAGTACCATGCTGTTTTGATGACAATAGCCTTGTAGGATTGTTTGAAGTCTGTTATTGTGATTCCTCCTACCTTGTTCTTCTTTCTCAAGATTGTGGTGGCTACATGTGGGCATCTTTGGCTCCATATAAATTTTTGAAGTATTTTTTCTATTTCTGTGAAGTCTGTCATTGGTATTTTAATTGGGATTGCATTGAATATGTAGATTGCTTTGGGTAGTATGAACATTTTAATGATGTTCTTTTTTTTTTTTTTTTTT